>JASAND010007142.1:0-53120 GCA_030248195.1 Trissonchulus latispiculum | reverse complement strand
AGAAACAGGCAAACAAACAATGGGCAATACATACGTACTATATGTACCACTGAAAAATAAAAAGTCATTCATAAATAAATACCCCTAAACGTAGTACACAAATAAACACACAAATCATACAACACACAACGCCTTAAACTACCTGGCATTTTTAGTGGGGGCGCTCCCCCCCTTTTTTCGATGCCCCCTCCACTTTTCGGCAAGCCCCACTCACTTTTTTGGCAGTCGCCCAAAAGTGGCGAAAAATTAAGTTTTAGACGTAAAATTTTCAGAACTTTTTCAGTCAATTTTTCAGGACAATTTTCAGCTAATTTATGCACTTATAACCTCATTTTGAGCTTAAAAACAGCCATGTTTTGAGAATTTACCTCAAAAAAGTGCAAATTTTTTTTGCCAAAACATTTAGCTAAATTTAGCTTCATTTGGCTTGCCCCCCCCCCCAACTTCCCCCTCCCCTGGGGGGGGGGAACGACCCCCTCCACTTTCAAAACCCTAAAAATGCCAGAGTACATCTACCATATAAAGTCCACTTGTATTACAAACTCATATCTATTTCATCAATTGAAGATTCGTCCCTACATATTATAGGTGAGCTTACGCTCAGGCGTGCATCGTGCTACAAATTATTTCAATTCAATTTCAATTTTCAATTTCACTATTTCAATGCCGAAATCTGCTTAGAAACGAAGTCAGAAAAAATGTTTAAGCCATATTCAGCTACCATCAGCGTATTGTGAGGTTAGGAAAAGTCTCTGTTCGATTTCCATTGCCAAACCATCACAAAGAAATAATGTCTTGTCTCTTCTTTACAGACCGCCTTTTCTTCCTTTTCTTCTACACAATGGAAAAAACAAGACCATTCATATCGGATATTTTTAAGATTTTATCTAAAAAAATGTTATTTTAATCCTACAAAATTCAAAGCTCCACTGCAAAAGTCAACGTATTACGACGAAGACGTATATAATATGCAAAGTATAAACACGTCGTACACATTATACCACAGGCATCCTCTAGCAAAAGTGGCACAACAGTTCCAAAGTTTCAATCATAATTAACCAGCGCACGTACGTATCATGCCTCAAGTCAACATAGTTGCAACCACCAAGTCCAAAGCACGCACACACACACACACACGCACACACACGCACGCACGACAAGTGACAGCAGACAAGCTAACATAGGACAATAAGCCAAAATCACAACTACAGCAACCACAAGAAGCTATAGCTTAAACGTAAGACAATGAGGTGGTGATCATAGTATTAATCATGTAGGAGGCCTCAGATAAGATCTTTAATACACTTATAGATAAGAGTAAGTCGCCCTGGCAGGCTGCAAGCTTCACACTACACTCACTCTATCACCAACAACAGTATGTAGTATATCAATAATGTAATAACTATGAAAGCTGAGAGAGAGAGAGACAATGTGTGTGTGGTGTGTGTGTGTGTGTGAAGCTTGACTTTTGACTCTTGACACATACTCTTATCTATTATGTACTCTTGCTGTGGAGACGTACGTACGCACGCATTGTCTCCTATACTATTTCCGTATACCAAGTTGTAAGGGTCGGGTTGAGGGGGGGGGTCATATCCATATCTACATCCATGCATCCAGTGAGTGAGAGAGTACCTTCTAGGGGACCGTCTTCGCCCACGACCATTTTCCCGGCGTCCTCTGGCTCCTCCTCAATTTCGTCCAACTTCCCTTCGCGGAGAAACTGTTCCAGCTGAGCCCGTTCAACGTCCGGCTTAAGGCGCTTATTCTTGATCAGTATCTTACGCTTCAGGAGCGTCGGGCAGGGTAGGGGGGTGCCGGGCTCTAACTGAAAACACAAAGTGTGTAAGAGCAAAACAAACAAATTAATTTATTAGCAGACAACAAACACCATGTTGTTTGGTGTTGTTTGAAAATTGTTGTTGTTTGAAATCCAAACGAAGCCGAAATATCTGTGCTGCTACACTAAGAGTTTATCATAGGAAGAGTAAGACACTCACTCAGCGCTTGCTGCCTAATGTATAGTAAGCCTGCCATATGCAACTCTTGGTTACACCTGGGTATTTCTTACCGGGGTGAGGCCTCCCCCCACCGAAATCGCCCCTCCCGTGATTTTTGCTTCACCTAATCGGGATTCATTGGGAGCCCAAATTTTTGCCAAAAATAGGCAAATTTTCAAAAATTTTCCGGCTTCGCCGTTGATGTTATGGAATATGAATATGGCTATTTTTAGCCTAAATCCTGCCATTTTTAAGAACTTTTTGCTTTTCTGCCAGCAAAATGCGCCAAAAAATCACAACTTATGGCTCATTTTTGCAAGAAATCTTTCCCCCCCTCGGGCCTGGCTCTCCCCCTGGAAGCCCCCCTCCCCGAACAACCCGTAAAAAGTATATACCCTGCATATTGGCCTACTTTTAATATACTCATCGTCGTTACCGACACCGAAGAAGTAAGACAGCCAGTATATATGGCACCAATTATTCTCAACCTTTTCGCAACAAATGTAACTGTAGAGTAGCACACAAATCAGCAGAAAAACTATGAATGCTGCACCACTTTACTACAATCCCCCTTTTCCGCTTAGCAGTTGTCAAAACTAGTTTCTTACAAGCTAGAGTTAAAATTTTAGAGCATTCTATATGCACGAATAAAAGTTAAGGCAATGGCTCATGCTTTCACAGAGGCTCACCCACCGAATATCCATCCAGGGGCTTCGTTAGCAGGAGATCAGCAAACGTGTCCACACAGTACCTGGCCATACGCAGCTGGTTATGCTTACTAAAAAACAACAACAAAAACATACAAAAGCTTTGCAATAACAATACAAACTAAAATAAAAGACCAGATTTAAAAAGTAATCAGAAGTAAACAGTAACCAGAACGTAAAAATAATCAGAAAGTAAAAAGTAAAAATATAGGCAGTAATCATGCGAAGTTCGGGGCGCCCCACAATAATGAATATACGCGATTTCTTGGAAAAATGAATTTTGAAACAATGGACTTTTACTATCAAACTTGTCTTCACCTGATTTAAATGGCTCATATTGCATTTATCATGCTATATCAAGCAGCAGTTTTTTTCCACTTGTTCTATTAATTTCAAGACTATTTTTATTTCACAAAACGGGATCTACTTGCCTGCAATGATTTTCAAAGGAAAGTATGACTGGATAGTCGGAAGTGATAAAGGCGGTCTCTTTGATGGCTATTATCACATCCTGAAACAAAAAGCCATAGAAAAGAAAGTCTAATTTTAAGCAATTAACAACCAATTAAATGCCACTTCTAGTGTTACAAATATGCTGTCTTATGGCCTACATCACCGTGTAAATGTAAGTAAATATTAAGTCTGCAGACGAAGTGTCCTCTTCCTAATTCAGGGTCTAGGGTGCCGGTGCTCATCCTCGGATACAGAGTCATAGAGCCAGGAGTGTCACCTCAAATGATGACAGCATCCATGGAAGGGGGGGTCTGGCCCTTCAAGGCTTTCTGCCCTTCACGGTCTCCTGTTGCCTTCCCACAGCAGTGGTATCCATTTACCAACCAATCAAAGATGGATAGCTGGGTTGGCTGGAGCCCACGGCGAATCGATATGTGCTTAGTCCCTTGCTCAAGGGGATTTGTGAAAGCTTTGTGACAACGGGGATTCGAACCTCGGACTATCGGATCCAAAGTCAAGCGCCCTCACCACTCTGGGCTGTGACGGGGATTTAAAGCACTAATCATCAGAGTTAGCAGTTGAATGCCTTAGCTCCTCGGCCAAATCCACCACGGCACAAAACAGAATCGGCTAAGGCTAAGATCGAGGTGATGTCTGCAAGCGCTCAGAACTGACAATCGGTGTTTTGAGTCCCCGGTGACCATAGGGGTATTTTTGCAGAGGGGGGTCGACCCCCGAAATCGCCCCCTCTCGGAATTTTTGCCTTCCAGCCTCCACGGAAGTTTTTGGGAGACCAGATTTTTTGCCAAAACTATGCAAATTTTAAAAACATTTTTGGGCGCCGGGGATGTTTATTAAAAATGGCTGTTTTTAGCTTAAATCCTGGCATTTTTGAGCTGTTTGCGTTTATACGTGCAAAATACTCCTACCAATTTTTGGCTCATTTGTGCAAAAAATCCCCCCTAAAACGGCTTTCTCCCCTCAGGCTCGGAGGGCCCCCCGGGAAGTCCCCCCCCCGCCCTCGGAAAATTCCTAAAAATACCATGGGAGCATTATGCTTTTCTTAACTCAAGCCAATCCGACTATCACTGAAACATAAATCACGAACGTAACGTAGGTACCTATAGGCCAAGAGACATAATTAAGATCTATGCATGAAACAACTCCCTGTGGCAGCAATGACCCTCCAGATGCTAGCATACCCCGAAAACATTTGATGTTTTTCCAGGAAAAAATAAGCTGTGAAATAAATACAGTAATACAGAGGATGCACTGCACTGCAAACCAACCTTGAAGGGTACATCAGTACACATGGCTTTCCCATGAGTAATGATAGGTTCGTCTTTATCACCGCCCGTTCCGTCCCAGCAGTCCAACTCTATACATCTAAAATTAATTAGTTAATTAATTAATTAATGAAATATTAAAATTAAAAAATTAATTTTAATTAATTAAAAAAAGGATAGGTGAGCATAGAACTGAATGTCTGCTGCACTGGCTAGTTCCAACACATTTCGAAGTTCATACAAATTGAGTCTGTCTATATTAAGTTCCGTAAATATGTACGTATATACACCGTCCTATATTTTACTGACACTATGACGTCATATTGGATAAAATTAGATGTCCCATACTACAGCATTCATATTATACCCTTCCGGCTGCACAATCTAATCAAGCTAAATGAAACTCATAGACCAAACTGCGTTTCACACAAAACATGGGAACCATTATGCTACAACCAACGGCAGCCTACTGAACGTAAGACTAATCGCTACTCTAATTCTTATTTAATTGCATTTGGTTGTTTCCATCTGTCTACAGTAAGCATACAGTACAATACAACTATATGCTAAAGTTCTGCACTGCACCGTATACTCCAGAATATTGTTTCTACGTAGTGTAAACCCTAAATATCAGGGTATTTTTAGAAATTTTTCCGGGGGGGGGGGTGGGAGAAAGTTTTTGCAAAAAGGCTCAAATAATTGGAATATAAATTAGCCTATACTGTTAGCAAAAATTTGAGCACTCAAAAATCCCAGGAAGGGGAGAGGACCCACCCCCAACCACCCACCTACCCCCCCCCGGAAAAAATGCCCTGGAAATTATTAACGTAAACTTTTCCTCTAACCTGCAACCGGAAAGCAGGACCTGTCTGTACATTTCGACAGAGGAGCGGCCGCCAAACTGTCTACCCGTGAGATAGGTATTGTGGGAGGAATTGATATAGTAGTGAGCCAAGGGTTGGTCCATGTCCTGATACAGCTCAATCCGATCCAGAAACACAGGGGCATTCTCGTCCGACATCAGGTACCGCAAGAAGCCCTCAAAACTGAGCAAACCTAAAAACCAACCAATACAACAAACAATACAACAAACAATAGACACATAGATAGTGCAAAAATAAGTAAAACAACAAAAGAGCGAGCAGCATACCGACACAGACAGCATGAAACAGCTCCCCAAAAAAGTACAGTGCCGTGACGGCCGAGTGGTTAGGGCGTTCGACTTTGGATCCGATAGTCCGAGGTTCGAATCCCCGCTGCCACAAGGCTTTCACAAATTCCCTTGAGCCAGGGACTAAGCACATATCGGTTCACCGTGGACTCTAACCGCCCAACCCAGCTGTCTATCCTTAATTGGTCGGTAAATGGGTACCATGAATGTGGGAAGATAACAGGAGACCGTGTAGGGCATCTGCCTTGAGGAGCTGACTCCCTCCTCCACGGTTGTAGTCATCATTCGAGGTGCCACTCCTGGCTCAAGGGCTGTGTATCCGGGAATGAGCACCGGCCTTCAAGGGTGGGAGACTTTTCCAGGGGCAACCTTTACCTTTACCTTTTTACCAAAAAGTACAGCCAATTAAAAAATCGACAAAAATAGGTCAGAACAAAATGAGAAAATGAGACCATTTCAGCATTAAAGGGCACTCATCCTAGTGACATATGGCAGATTTACTACTTAACGACAATCATAAAGGCATAGTAGTAACTGTCCTATCTCACAGTTTATGGAAACAAACCAATCCAACTAGAGCTAATTAAAATTAAACTGGCACCAAGAGTACATACAATACATAATACAATACATGTAATACATAAGAGGGACAATTGGCATACTCTAGATGTATCATATTAAGCGCAACACACTACATATATTCATGCTAACGGCTGACACATCCCAACCCGCAAATTGTGCCCAAGTAAATGAAACAAAGTCGCTCGCTATGCCTGTGTTCTAAAGCTCGAAACAGACACAAAACTCGCGGAAGTAGTACTTTTCTTTCGAGCTTTAAGTATACTTTATAGCACAGAGGGAGCGAGCGTACCCCAATTGCGACTGGGTACCAATTTCTGACAGCTGTCACACTCTTATGTATTATCAAGAATACATAATAACTAAGAGTATGACAAGCGTCAAGCTCTTAGTTATTAGGCTTGTGAACATGATCTGCACGATAACGGCTGACACCCCCCCCCCCACAAATTAGACCCATCACTTCAGAGAAATTCGCACGCTATGCCTACGTTCTAAAGCTCGAAAACACAACTACTCAGTTGGTTCAATGTGCGTCTGTTGCGAGCTTCAGCACACAAGCATAGCGTGCGAATTTCTTTGAAGTGATGGGTCTAATTTGTGGGGGGGGGGTCGGCCGTTATCGTGCAAATCATATTGTCCCCAAGCCTAAAAACTAAGAGCTTGACGCTTGTCACATTCATAGTTATTATGTACTCTTGGTATTATGTACTCTTGATGGCACTAAATATCCTAATAATGAAGCATCATTGCCCTGATAAAGCAAAACCTGCTATTTAATTAAGAAAATTTTCCCCAGCTCGAAGTTCGAACTTAAGACTACATCAAATATGAACTACAAGCCGTAAGTGTATACCAGAAGCGACAGCTTCCTTATTTGGTTCATAGCGATTCAAAAGCTGCTGTATTCGAGGAACATCATAGAAGGGAAAAAGGATCTCATTAAGGCGAGGGTCCCGCTGTTTCTAAAAAACAAACAAACAAACAAACAATTAATGTGAACAAATCAACTATATACGTACACTCATATGAGTGTAAATGTGTCACAAAATTTGGTACAACAATGAGTTCTGTGACCAACTAAGACGACCACCACCAATTTCCTATACATAAAATAGTAGTAAAACTGTCTGCATTATTTCTACTTTCATATTAAACAATGATAGACAATGAAACTGAAGTTACAGTTTCTGCAAAACTGGTAAACTGGTAAGCCGAGTAGACCGGATAAGCTGTGCTGCAACCTAGACGGTGCAAATTATACCCCATTTAGCTAGCAACTGGTAAAACATAGTGGGAAGGGGAGCCAACATCCAATCAGATTACTGATAGCCCCATCCCTTCCTAAAGTCTGACCAAAAATTCTTGGAACCGAACTGTGAGCGCTTGTCCTGAGTTAACCTTGTGAGCGCTTGTCCTGAGTTAACCTTTGAAGTTAGTCTATATAAAGCATAGGCGTAGATAAGGGGGGGGGCCCCGGCGGGGCCCCCCCCCCCCCCCGAAGCCCCATTGCCCCCCTGGAAATTTTGTCAGCGAAAAATTTTTAAGGTCGCGCGCAGCGCGAGCTTATCATATTGCGCCGTGTTTTTTGCTGGCGAAGTAGTCTGAAATATATACAGGTTGTATTCTCTTCAGGTCTTCTTCTTTCTCATTTTTAACCTTTAATTTCTCGAAAAAATCGCTAGCTCTGAACCAAACTAGAAAACAATTTTGTGTGAAAGTTACTGGAAAAATAGGTTTAAAACATATAGTATAAAAATTTTATACTGGGGGCTGTGCACCCACACTCCCGCTTGTTTGCGTTCCTACACATATTGCTAACTGCTAGGACAAGTTGATACGTATTGTTTCTGTCTTTTAGTCTTGCAGATGTGGCACTTATAAAGAAAGTGTTCAAAATTAATTCCTGAGGGAGTCTAAATTGAAAAATGCTACAACTTCTGGGGGGCTCCGCCCCCAGACCCCCCCTGTGGGTCCTATTTCTTTGCGACATTTGGTTTCTCCACAGCGCTTCCAAGCATACAATTCTAGCTCTCATATTATTTGCTGGTCTGAAATATACAGCAAGAAAATGCTTAGAAAAGAATTGTTTTCATGTCTAAAATATCAAAAATTCTCAACTTCTGCAGATTTAAAATCAATTCAGTCAAAAAATTTAAAAAGTTAAAAGTTTACATCTCTGGTATTAAAGAATAATATATATAAAGTTTCTCTAGCAGTTCTGAATAAGCAAATCTGAAAAAAGCTTTAATAATTAAGCCGTTTTTGGTAAAAATCTGAAAAAATTTCTTAAGTTTACTAATTAAGAATTAAAGCTTCAGCAGCCGTTTTTGGTGACAATCTAAAAAACTCAATTTTATTTTCAAAAATATCGCAAGTTACGATTATTGTGGGTCACGGTAAAAAATTGCTCAATTTCGAGAGGGTGGGGTTTGGTCCGCGCCCCCCCCCCGACTTGCCAAAGATCCGCCCACCCCGAAGCAAAGACCTATCTACGCCACTGATATAAAGTATATATTTCTAGAAACCTCAGGAGGAGGAGAATCCGGTAAAACCATTATATCCGGTCTATATCCGGTTACCGGATGCCAAATCGATAAAAACGCTTCAGATTCGGAAAGAGAATGTTAATTAATTCATACTGTAGCATATTGGTCCTTGGCCCAAGACATCTCCGAAAATCCGGTCACATCCGGTCTATGTCTGCTAACCGGATGTCTAGGCCACAAAAACTGTACAGCAAGATGGGTAGGTCGTACAGTTTCGCTGATTGAATTTTTAGATTCAGCGGGTCGAATTTAGTCTATATACGAAGTTTTGTCCAATTTGGACCAAAATCGCGTGATTTATGGTCGTATCCGGTGCGAAAAAAACCGGAAAAATCGGGTTTTCCGGTCTGGTGCTCGGAATCGCGGATAAAAAATGTTAGTTTTTGGCACGATGAATATTTGGGAGGCTACTTACATTTTCCCGGTGTCAAAGTAATCGAATATCCGGTCGATTTCCGGTTTTGAGCTTTGAAATCTGAGATTTCATGGGCTATTATCTCAGTATCCGGTTGGTCCGGAAGTCAAATTATTTGATTAAAATGACATTTTGTCTATCCCTAACAAGCATCAACCTCAAATTACTTCATATCTGCTGTAATTTTTGAATGATAGCGTTTTAAAAACGTGCTGATTTTGTTTGTTTTGTGTAATTGTTAAACCGGATATGCGATTTGATCCCAGACGCTTAGCTTTGTCGCACGCAATATAACTTAATTTTGAACCATTTTTAAAACGCTATCATTCAAAAATTACAGCAGATATCAAGTAATTTGAGGTTGATGCTTGCTAGGGATAGACAAAATGTCATTTTAATGAAATAATTTGACTTCCGGACCAACCGGATACTGAGATAATAGCCCATGAAATCTCAAATTTCAAAGCTCAGAACCGGAAATCGGCCGGATATTCGATTACTTTGACACCGGTAAAATGAAAGTAGCCTCCCAAATATTCATTATGCCAAAAACTAACATTTCTTATCCGTGATTCCGAGCACCAGACCGGAAAAACCGATTTTTCCGGTTTTTTTCGCACCGGATACGACCATAATTCACGCAATTTTGGTCCAAATTGGACAAAACTTCGTATATAGACTAATTTCGACCAGCTGAATCTAAAAATTCAATCAGCGAAACTGTGCGACCTACCCACCTTGCTGTACAGTTTTTGTGACCTAGACATCCGGTTACCGGACATAGACCGGATGTGACCGGATTTTCGGAGATGTCTTGGGCCAAGGACCAATGTGCTAGAGTATGAATGAATTAGCATTGTCTTTCCGAATCTGAAGCGTTTTTATCGATTTGGCATCCGGTAACCGGATATAGACCGGATATGATGGTTTTACCGGATTCTCCTCCTCCTGAGGTTTCTAAAAATATATACATTATACAGGCTAACTTCAAAAGTTAACTCAGGACAAGCGCTCACAGTTCGGTTCCAAGAATTTTTGGTCAGACTTTAGTTTAATTTATTAATTATAATTTAATTAAATTATGAATTAATTAATTTAATTTAATTAATATCCAGACTTCAGACAGGTGCAGTGTATAATTTATACATAAACATACCTCATTGAGAAAGCTAATCAACTGTCTCATCGTAATGCGGTCAGCACCCGAACTTCTACAATCACAAAAATATAAATATAAAGTTCCCTCTCTCTCTCACACATTTTAACCTAACACAATACTAGACAGCTGGCTTTCTCTTACGGGGGGAGACCTCCCAGACTTGGGAGGGGTCCCTTCGCCCCCTGTCCAGAATCCAGCAGTGCCCGGAACAATAGGGTTTTGAGGGAAAGTTTTCAAAAAAGTTTCCGGTTTTGCCGAATTTGTAGAACTCTAAGGGTCTTTTCAAGAAAGCATAGAGTAGGGTACTGTTTTAACTATACGTAGTTTTAACTCCACTCAAGCGAGAGTTTACCTCTTTTACCTCTTTCACGAAAAGGATCGAATTAAATTTAACTCTACTCTACCCTTTCCTGAAAAGGCCCTAAAAGCTGAACATTAGATTAACAGTTGCATAAGTTTTGGCTCTGCAGCATCTTTCAAGCATTTTTCAGGAAAAATTTGCGAGCCCCCCCCCCCCTTCCCAGAAATCTGTGCCCCCAGACTACCCCGACCCCAGAAACGATTGCCTAGGAAAAAGCCAGGACAGTGTCATTGTGTTTTCGAGCTTCAACACACAAACATAGAGCGAGTAGCGAGCACCACACAAAAATCGACGGACAACATACACGCTGTTGAACAGTTCCTCAATGTCACTACGAGGACAGATCTTGCGATAGAGTTCATAGAATTTCTCAAATGAAAAATCCGCCGGCTCGATCTCGTCATTCTAGAAAAATACAAAAAACACCACCACCACCATTCTGTCTTTCATGAAAAGGTAAAACATTATTTTAAAAACATTATCACTTTACAACAATCAAAACTATGGCATAGCCTGGAAAATAATGGTATAACAGGGCTTTAAACCCACCGGAGGTACCCAAGAATATTTTGGATCTTGAGAGGCTAAAGCGGCAATTTCATGAAATTAATTTTTGATTGATTTGAGGACTTGAATTCGCAGCAGTTTATCACAAATTAGGATGATTAAATATTGCCATTACCCAAGTGGTGACAAAGCGTTTTTGCGTAGTTCAGAAAAAAAGCACGCAAAATTCCCAGTTTGTTGCAGAAACAAAACCCAGTATATTCAGACTTCACAGCACGCTGTTAACTTTACAACCCCATGAAAAAACTAAAGCTAACAGCTAGCATTTACCTTTACTATTATCTTACCTTACCACTACAGAGACCCAGCTCCACAAGGCACTGCCAAACCATCTTCTCCGTTTTACCCGAAGCAAACGTTCTCGTTATGCTGAAAAACAAAGAAAAACAGGTAAAAAATAATCACAGCCGCTTAAAAATATACAACATGACCGTTACGTCGATGACAACATATTGTAATGCATTAATAAAAGCCACTCCCCCCGATTATGGAATTTTACGCCGCGTAGCCTTGTCCATCCAGGGAACCACAGTTTAGTAGGCAAAATAACTTAACAAATGTACTGTAATTTTTACAGCTTCTTAAAAGACTGACATTTTCAAGTGTATACGTATATGTGTTCAGAAAAAGTTTCGCATTTATGTACATACAAACAAGAGCTGTTAAGCAGAACAGACGCAAATTTTTGGAACAATTAATTACAGTACACAGTCTCCACAGAACAATACACAGTCTCCACAAAAACGTATATATGCCAGAGTGACTAGTAAGTAAATTAAGGATTAGTAAATTAAGTAAATTAATTAAATTAGTAAATTAAGACTAAGTAATTATGTACCTTCTGACAGGGATTTTTCGCCGTTCATTCACACTGAGCGACAGCATTTTCCAGCTAAAATAGGTAAATACAAACATCCATAAAAGTAATAAACAGAAAAATAAAAATCTGTCTAAATCTTTGCTAGAAACAATTAATTTTATTCCCTTACAATTGAATCGCCTGAGGAAGGGGCCCGCCGTGGAGCCCCGAAACCGGTAGTGGAATAAGGTTGGTCTGACTCTGGGTGTCCACGTTTTGATGATTTTGATATTGTATTTTATTCCCTTACAATTGTTTTATTTACCATATAACAATAATATTTTATGTAACATGATATATATACAGTGGAGAAAATAGAGAGTTACACCAATTGAAGAAGAGAAGAACAAATAATAGCTATATACTTTGCTTACTGCTTTCTAAGGCTAGTCATTGGGCAAACATGATTAATACGGAAATTGTGCAAAACTTTTCGAAGACCAGAATGCCAAGTCTGCAAAAAATAAAAGATAAAAATAAATATCACGATTCAACATCCTCTATCATAACCCCGAAATTATGAACATAAAAAAATCAACGAAATCCTAGAAGGATTGGAAAAATTACGTCAAGAAAAATATCCAATCTAAAACAATCTAAAACGATTATCGATAATAAGAAGTTACAAATTATAAGGTAACCACCACGTTTTGAGTGACCGGGCCACACAAGAAGCATTCCTTCTCTATATTGTAAATTCTATGGTGCCCTCCCGCCACCGGGAAGTTAGCTTACTCCCGGAATTTCTGGGTTTTCGCCAATATTATCTACCAAAATAAGCAAATTTTCAACACTTTTCCTGTTTCGCCGAAGATTGTTACCTAAAGCGTTTTTATTTTTATTCTAAATTTCTATTTTTATCCTAAATTCAGCTATTTTTGAGAATTAATTCTCATCTCTATGCCAGGAAAACCCATCTTTGGCTCAGTTTTGCAAAATCTCACCACAACCCGAAGATTTCTTCCATCCACAGGAAAGAGCACTATTAAAAGCTGGAGAAAGACAGACAGACCTGAGCTGACAGACCTGGGGGAACCCCTCAAGACTTCCCCCTCCAGAAATTTTTGCCTAGGCAAAAGCCAGTTTAATGAATAATGAGGCTATGGGGGTGGGATCCCCAACAGTAAGGGACACCCTCCAACTTAAAAAACCACCAGGGAGGGACGTCACATGACTGGCAATTTTTTAGGGTTTTGAAACTGGGGGGGGGGGGCCTCGCCCCCTCCTAGAGAGGGGAAAGTGGGGGGGCTTCCGAAAACTGGGGGGGGGGGGGCGAGTCCAAGGTATAAAATACCAAAATGTTTAGCGGAAAATTAGCATTTTTAGGTAAAAACACAAAGAATCGCTGTTCTAGACTTAAAATTAACTTATAAATCCATAAATTAGCTAAAAATTCAGAAAATTTAACCTCAAAAACTTAAGTTTTCGACACTTTTGGGCGACCCCCAAAACAGTGGGGGGGGAGAACCGAAAAGTGGGGTGGGACCCCCACTAAAAATGCCAGCATGAATTTGTTATGAAGGGCAATCTTTCCGCGTGAGATCCAAGTTCGCGATGTATTGTTACATAATACTAGCTTTACTGTTGCAGAGGGTAGGGGGTCCTCTCCTACCTTGGCGTGCCGTGCCGGCCGAGTGGTTAAGGCGTTCAACTTTGGATCCGATAGTCCGAGGTTGGAATCCCCGCTGCCACAAGGCTTTCACAAATCCCCTTGAGCAAGGGACTAAGCACACATCGGTTCGCCGTGGGCTCTAGCCAACCCAGCTATCCATCCTTAGTTGGTCGGTAAATAGGTACCACTTATCTGGGAAGGTAACAGGAGACCGTGTAGGGCATCTGCCTTGAGGAGCTGGCCCCTCCTCCACGGTTGTAGTCATCATTCGAGGTGACACTCCTGGCTCAAGGGCTGTGTATCCGGGGATGAGCACCGGCACCCTAAACCCTGACAAGGGTAGGAGAATTCTCCGGGGGTTACCTTTACCTTTACCTTTACCTACCTTGGCAGTCAGGGCATCTTGAGCAACCAAATGTGTGAAAAAGAGATTGACGAAGTCCAGGCCGCTGACGAAGGTAAGCGACCTCTCGTCCAGGGACTCCCGACTCCCGCGCTGCTCCAGATCCGCCACCAACTTCGGATCCTAAATCACAAACAACACTCACTCGCGCCCATTGGCTCTCTCCTGTTTCGGACTGAGGCTGTCGCCTTAGTGACTGCACGGCAGACGTTTTTCATTATTTCTTTATGACATCGTAATAGAAGAGTAATAGTATGAACGTACGTACATTCCGAGTCCTCATGTTGTCACTCAGTGTTAGCACTACGGAATCAGACAAGACAAATAATAGAATATCCCAGAAAAACACAAAAATGAGTCAGGCAAACCTTCGGGAGAACGCCAAGGCGAGCTTCGCTGACCTGAGTTGTATCAAGCACCTGGGCCTCCTAAAACAAACAAATACAAGAATAAAAATGCTCCGATGGAGCATGAAAAATGCAATATGGGTGACACTGGGTTTTAAGCGGACAGAAAACTAGGTTATAAAACGTTAATATGGGAGGGGCAGGTTGTAAATGCCAGGAGGACTAGGTTAAAAGCGCACTAATATGGACCAGCTTCGCTGAACAACCCATATTCGCGGAAACTGCCCGGACTGATGCTGGTGGCAGTTCTTCAGTAACAGTTTACCAATTTGTGAGCATAGCTCTGTGTCTGCAACTATATATACATATCTGTTTTAGGACAGCATATACAGCACGGTGGAAGCTAGAGAGTGCACCAACTAACATAGCTACAGTTCCCCCTTACTACAGACTCAATTATCACCAAGTTTAATATGTGTAGCCGTTTACAGTAAGTCTACAGGCAGCGTGCTATGGTTGCTGCATAACAGTACAGCAAGATAGCAGCACCGCACAGCGCTGCGACTATGCTCCTCGTGTTCAGCGACCCGGATAACCCTTATATGCGTCCCACTATATGGCCCAAAACAGCATATTTAGGCCTATTTTTGACTATTTTCTGTGGAGTTGGGACTTAAAAATTTTTCCAAAATAGCCATTTGGCCGGACCAACTTTGGGCCGGCCGCCTGAACGATCCTGGCCAGATATCGAAAATCGCCTCGGTTATGACACGCTACCCATCCCAAAGTTTCTTATGCAACAAGCCGCGTCTCTCTAGCTTGTTCCCTGGGCCCTGTAGCCGTGACACAAAATTGGCCTTTTTTGGCCATCTTAGCGGTCAGGCCACATTTGGCCGGCCGCACAGGTGGCCGGCCGGGCCGGACAGCGAAAAATTGTCCAAAAGGTACATTAACACAAATACTACTCTCAGAAAAACCAAACTTCACCGGCTGAAAATGCCCAGATCGTTCAGTTTTTGAGTTCGACTAAAACGGCTTCCCAAGCGTGACTTACACGGAAAAAAACAAACGGACCTAACTTGTCCGGAAGTGAAAATTTTCAAAGTTGAAAATTTTGACCAAAATTTTTTGATACTTGTACTCGACGTGCTGATTCCAACGATACCAAATTTGTCTAGTTTGGTTGAGTATTTAGCTGGCACGGTGCTCGAACGGGTCTCTAAGGGCCGGGCTGAGCCTTTTACACCCATATTATAGGGGGAGCGCTATCGCGCCCCCCTATAATATATCATACATGCGCAAGGGGTGTACTGAGGGTGTACCAGGTACACCCTAATTTCCGGGGGGACCGCGCAATGCGCAAGCAAAATCAGGGGGACCGCGCAGCGCGAGCGAAGCGAGCGCTATTCGTAATGTCAAAATTGCGCAATTCAGCGTGAACTATTTAGAAAAACTAAGTTCTAATTATTAAATATTGTCCTTCTGTTTAATTTCCACTAAAATGAAAGTTTTGAAGAGCTTCGCGAGCAGACTAGTTACAATCTGTGAAATGAATGAAAAAAGAGTGAGAAATTCAACATATTGCGTGCATAATTGCGAATACTTTGAAAATGTCGCGATCCCTGTTGCGTGTTCTACCGCTCTCGCCTCTCCACGTCGCCCGAACCCCCCCCCCCCACTTTGTTGTGCGCAGGGGACCGCGCAATCTGATTTCTGGTACACCCTGTGAAGAGAGACCTTGCCCATGTATGATATATATGCATAATAATCACAAACACTTATATAAATCTGGCTTTTTCCTACAGGGGGGGTGGGGGCCCCCCAGAAATTCGTTCCCCCCCAGACTTGGGTCGCCCCCTCCCAGAATCGCCCCCCCCCCCCAGGATTCGGGCCTACCCCCCCTCCCAGAACTCTAAAATGCCCGGAAAAATAGGGTAAATTTTGAAAAATTTTTCCGGCTTCGCCGGATTTTTACCCATTTTTAAGCATTTTTTAGCTATTTTAAGCTTAAATTTAAGTTAAAAATAGTTAATTTTTTAGCTTAGCAGCAAAAAATAGCTATTATTAGGCATTTTTTGAAAAATTTTTCTTGCGCCCCCAGTAATCCGAGCCCCCCCC
Source organism: Trissonchulus latispiculum (assembly GCA_030248195.1). Classification (NCBI taxonomy): domain Eukaryota; kingdom Metazoa; phylum Nematoda; class Enoplea; order Enoplida; family Ironidae; genus Trissonchulus; species Trissonchulus latispiculum. Next base: position 36,534 of record JASAND010007142.1, on the reverse strand, counting down.
AGACTTCCCCCCCAGAAATTTTTGCCTAGGAAAAAGCCAGTAAATCGTAGGAAAAAAGCATTGCCGAGTAGGGATGCACCTGGCCTGGTACAGAGACCGGGAGAGACATAATTTAGCATATAATTTTTTTGCAATTCTGGAAGTCTAACATTGGTTAAATTTTATTAAAAATCGTTTAGTCTTATATTATCGAATTAGATAAAAACAGCAATGGTATATACATGCATGCACATGAATTTTTTTGATAGCAAAAGATGGATTTATAGAAAAATTTTGAAAATTTTCGATCTAGAGAACTCTCAATCCAAGTCTGATGAAAGGCAGTTCAGCTCAGCCCAAAACTGCTTAAGCAGAACGAAATATCGCTAAAAATTAAGAAACATTGTTTAAAAAATCATGGATTTGGTTCCCCTTCCTCCCCCACGTTGAAACCTACCTTGCCCTCCACCAGAAGCTGAATATAGAACCCATACTCGTCTACCCGCACTGATGCAGTTTCTATGAAACCGGTCTCCTAAAACAAGAAACAAAACAGTATATAAACACGTGCTCAAAAACTGATCTAATTTAGTCAGAGAAGGTACGTAGTGTGGTTTGTTATGAACCGGATAAAGGTTGCGAAGAAGTGATGAAATTTATGCATATTTTTTCGCAACTTTAAGCTTAATATTAAGCAAAAAATATTGTATATACGTACACCCCCTAAAAATACATGGGTGAGGTTGGAGCACGAAATCAGAACAAAATGTTGGTGTATATGCAAATAGAATCATGATCGTATCGTATATATATGTATGTATATATATGGCGGAAACAGTGGCGCACATCGGAACTTTTTTCAGGGGGGGCGGACCTCAGAAAAATTGGGGGGGGGTCTGGGGGCATCGCCCCCCAGAGTTGAAAAATTTTGGACAACAACGTTTAAAATGCAAAAATAAGCGTAAATTCAGCAAAAATAGAAAAACTTTTGCGCCGACGGCGCGAGAATTTTTGGAAAAGTTTAAAAAGTTGCTATTGAAAGGTTTAAAACGCTGAAATAAGGGTAAATTAAGCAAAAGTGAGGTAAATTTCGCGCCAAAGGCGCGAAAATTTTTCGAAATTTTACGTCCGCGCTACGCGCGGACAATAAAAATTTTCCTTTACATCTGGTTTCGGGGGGGGGGGCGGCCCCCCCCCCCCCCCTTATGTGCGCCCCTGGGCGGAAACAAATTTGGAATTGATCGAAGATCCCGCAAACTCACACCCCCCCACCCCTCCAAATCAGCAATAACCAGAAAAATTTCCTAGAATAGGCCTAGTACATATAACAGGGTATTTTTAGGGATTTTTTCCGGGGGTGGATTTTTTGCAAAAATGAGTCAAAAATTGGTATTTTTGGCATATTTTGAACGTGGAAACGCAAAAAGTTCTCAAAAATGCCTGGAGTTAAGCTAAAAATAGCTATTTTTACGAAAAGTCTTCGGCGAAGCCGTATATAAAAGTTTTGAAAATTTGCCATTTTTGGCAAAAATGCAGACCTCATTAAGGGGGAGGGATGCCCAAAATCACGGCGGGGTTTGGGGGGAGTTTTAAGGGGGGACGTCAATTTCGGGGTGTGGGGCACCCCTCCCCTGTAAACAATACCCTGTATATATATATAATATATTAGGTGCATAGAAAATCCCAAGTTCTAAGGATTTTAGGTCAAACGTATCAAACATATTCCGGCTATTCTGGCGAACCGCAATATTTTAGTCTAAAACCATCTATTTTGGGGCCAGTATAAAACGCAGACGCAGACGCAGACGCAGACCAGCAGACTGGGGTATAAAACGCAGACTTTAGTGCAGACGCAGACTCGGGTATAAAAAGCAGACGCAGACTTTACTAAAGGTATAAAATGCAGACTTCTTTGCAGACTTGCAGAGTCGGGTATAAAAAGCAGACTTCATCGCAGACTTGCAGACTCGGGTATAAAAAGCAGACTTCATCGCAGACTTGCAGACTCGGGTATAAAAAGCAGACTTTAGTGCAGACTTGCAGACTTGGGTATAAAATGCAGTCCTGGGTATAAAATGCAGACTTTAGTCCAAACTTGCAGACTCCGGTATAAAATGCACTTTAGTGAAGCTTTGCAGACTCGGGGAAATATAAAACAGTCTCGGATAGTCTCTTTTGGGATCTTTTCAGGATAACTCCCCCCCCAGGCCCAGGTTCCGCAAAACTTTCCCAAATGAGCTGAAATTTGCTACGGGTATGTTTTCGACCACGCTGAGTTCAAATATCGTAAAATTTTTTGATTTCGCGAAATTCGATTTTTTCGATTCGTAAGGGGGGACCAAGGGGAACCGAAAAATGTTTTGTCTTCGATTTTGCTGAAAAGTTGTATTCAAGGGTTTTCGGGGTCGCAGTAAACGAATCTGAAATCCGTTTTTCGAGTCAGCTTTTCGTTAACTCAGTATAAGCTTACATCTTAAGCTTAAAAGTTTAGCTTATTTTGAGCTAATGAAAAGCTGAATCAAAAAACAGACTTCAGATTCGTGTTCTGCGACCCCGAAAACCCCTGAATACAACTTTTCAGCAAAGTCGAAGACAAAAATTTTTTCGGTTCCCCTTGGTCCCCCCTTACGAATCGAAAAAAACCGAATTTCGCGAAATCGAAAAATTTTGCGATATTTCAACTCAGCGTGGTCGAAAACATACCCGTACCAAATTTCAGCTCATTTGGTCAAGTTTTGCGAAATCTGGGCCTGGGGGGGGGTTATCCTGAAAAGATCCCTCTTTTGGTTCTTTCATATATACTTAGGCTGTTTGCTCGAATATTAAAATGTATACGCCGACTAACGAATTCTCAATTTATATATTACCCATTATTAGCTAGCTATTCCTACATTAATTTCTCGTGCCAACTTAACCTTAACTTAACCTATGAGTCTTAAGCTAGAATTTATACTCTTCTACTACTTCTACATCTTAGACCGGAGTATAAAAAGCACGTGGGTATAAAATGCAGAGTTTTGTGCAGACTTACGTACTTTGCAGACCCTGATCTAAAAATGCAGACTTGGCTATAAAATGTAGGCTAGTCTGCAATTAAGCAGGCTCCGGTATAAAATGTATGCGTATAGGTTTTGCAGATTTTGGTGTATAATTATGCAGTATGGGCTGTTTGTCGTTTTGCCTGGTTGTCCGTTTATAAAAAACACAGTGGTTCATACTTCTGTTATGTACTGATTGCCCGTTTGTCCGTATGGATGGTGCCTGTTTCTTTTTGTTTTAACACACCATTTAGCTTTAGGTGTGTTGCTAGATTGCTGTTTATGTTTTCGAGTCACCTGACATTTTCTGTTTATGCTGATTTGCACAGCATTTATTAAATTTTGCTCTCTTAAACACTTTCAAGAGTCTGAAACCCGGATACTTTTCAAAGTTTACAATTTATGCTATTTATGCTTTACGGCAGCAATCCCAAAGATACGTAGGCGTTCACCGCTCTGGAGTTTTTCCAATGATATACAAGAAAGTAAAATGCTCCTCCGGAGCATCGAAAAGTAATATGGGTGGATGAGGTGAGGTTGCGAAATCAAGAGGACTAGCTTTGAAAACGCTTAATATGGGCTAGGTTCTTAAAGAAAGGAGGACTAGGTTGTGGGCGAACTAATATGGGCACAGCGTCGCCGAACAACCCATATTCGCGGGTAAATATACATTCATCTATATCGATTTCTAGACTTTAAATTATAGCTCCAGATTCTAAATTAAATGATATAATCTATATCCGAATATTCATACTTCCATGTATTATATACGTATATAGTCAGACTTTTCCTTCGAGAAAGTCTAAGCTTACTAGTGTTCATTTTATGATTTATACAGACAGCATATTTAAAGAATAATTTCATAGCGATTGTCACTGACTGCAATCCTGCCGGATTGATATGAACCAATGGTTTTACCGCCACATCCCTATCTTTCTGTCCGATACTTATCATAGTCCAACTAAATTTAAGGTATATATATGGCTAGCATAAAACTGACCAGGCAAACTACTACGTCCTCACAGATTACCTATTCAACATTTTTACTCTAATGTTGACCGTTCTATATGTGACAAACGCTGAAGCGAAGCGTGCAAGCCCGCGAATATGGGTTGTTCGGCGACGCTGTGCCCATATTAGTTCGCCCACAACCTAGTCCTCCTTTCTTTAAGAACCTAGCCCATATTAAGCGTTTTCAAAGCTAGTCCTCTTGATTTCGCAACCTCACCTCATCCACCCATATTACTTTTCGATGCTCCGGAGGAGCATTTTACTTTCTTGTCCTCTTAGCACTTTAAAGATTCTCTGACAATATTCCAATATATATTGTTAAACGTTGGCCTTAAGACTAGCTCGTATGCCGAGGCCGAGGGAGAATTGGCAAGGGGAGGCCTCCATGAACGAACTTCCCCATCAAAAAAGTGGATCCCCATTTTGGTACCAAATTTTGCAGTGAAAAAATCAGAAAGCGAATTTTTCAAAATTTCTCTTGTTTGACTTAACTAGTTTAATTGGTTGGCATAGCTTAATTTTCCGGCTTAATGATGGATGCGTTTCCAGTGAGATTATATATATAATGAGTTAAGAAGGAGCCGGGCATCCCAGTATCCCACACTTTTTGTGGGTGGCATAATGACAAAAATTGATCGCCTCGCCAAGGGCTTTCATTAGATACCAAACTTGACCAGTTTTGAAGACTTTCATTTTTGACCCACACCGGACCCACTGAGGGTGGGGCACCCACCCACAGGTTGGTGGGGCCACTTTTTGTGGGTGGCATAATGACAAAACTTGATCGCCTCGCCAAGGGCTTTCATTTGACACCAAACTTGACCACTTTTGAAGACTTTCATTTTTGACCCACACCGGACCCACTGTGGGTGGGCGCTGTGGGTCAGGGGTCACATCCACCGACCTCAGCAGTATGCTCATCGTTTTCACCGACCCCGATTTACTATATATGCGTACCACCCCAAGGCCGAAAACGCCATTTTTAGTGACTTTCAGACCATTTCTTGTAAAAGTGGGACTTAAGAAACTTTTCGCCAAAACAGGTGAAAAAATGGAAAGTTTGGGCCCATCTCCTGAAAGCTCCAGAGCGAAATTAAAAAATCCCCCTCGTTACTTTGTGCGCATAGTCCGCAATATTCAAATAAAATAAACCAAACCGATCTAGCTGCTAGCCTGAGAAAAAAGTCCACCACAACCGAAGTGCCAAAATAGCGAAAGTCCGACTTTGGGGCCTTGGCACAGAGCCAAAATTGGCCAGGTGCCAAAATGACCAAAAAAGGTAGCATGGGGGATACTGTCTACCAACATATAACAGTAGTATTGGACCAAAATGCCAACAACGTTCCAACACTTTGCTAGAAAATGCACTTCCGAAAAGCGTTATTCACCTAGAAAAAAAAGCAAACGCAAACTAACTGTTGCTAAGTGCAAAAATTTGAAGTTTCGAATTCGAACCAAAAGTATGGTGATACTTGTAGTACTACTCGAGTACTTTACGATGGTAACATTTTTACCCCTCCCGAACCTCTAATTAGCTGGCACCAGGCCAACACGGTCTCCAGGGGGCCGCGCAGACGCCTTTACACCCATATTATGTAGGGGCGCTATCGCGCCCCTACATAATACGTAAGTCTGCTTTTTATACCCAGGTCTGCAAGTCTGCTCAAAAGTCTGCATTTTATACCCGAGTCTGCAAGTCTGCTCAAAAGTCTGCATTTTATACCACAGTCTGCTTTTTATACCCAGGTCTGCAGGTCTGCATTTTATACCAAAGTCTGCGTCTGTTGTGAAGTCTGCATTTTATACCCGAGTCTGCTTTTGGGTCTGCGTTTTATACCCGAGTCTGCGTCTGCGTGGGTCTGCTAAGTCTGCAGGTCTGCGTCTGCGTCTGCGTCTGCATTTTATACTGGCCCTCTATTTTGGCACTAAAACTTAAAATGTGAACATTTTCAGCTAAGTAATAGCAGTAGAAAGCAAGAAAGTAGAAAGTATGTAGAAAACAGGCTATTTTACCACACTTTTAGCATTTGTAGTCCATTTCATTCCCTCTCCTATACTTTTGTTGGCCCAGAGAAAACCCAGCGCCTTGGGTGTATGGAGGGCAGATGAAATGATATATAAAATAAATAAATAAATAGATATATTAATAAATAAATAATAAATAAAAACTGTAAGGTTGTGTCAGACCTCGTCCCATCGATCAAAATAGGCTCCTTGTACCAAAGGCTCAGGCACAGAAATTTGCCATCGAAAATCGTAGTCTTTAGCCATAGGCTTAAGTGGTTGGTTAAGTCCAACAGTGTAGGCAGTAACCAGGTAGGACTAAGTTAACAGGGAAGGGAACGCTGTAGGGAAGGAAAGCGGAAACAGTTGCAGCAGTTTACAAACCGATCACAGATTATAATACCGAAATGGCGAAATAAAATTATCAAAGGTATGGTTTAAATCAGGCAAAGCCGTGGTTGTAGAACAATAACAGTCCAAATAATACGCAGATTAGGTTGCGCATTTACCACGCAGCATAGGTTTGTACATTGCATTAGACTAAATCAATGAGCATTTGGACATAAGTCAGTGAGAAACAAAGAACAGGGCAGGCAAGGCCAGGATATTTACGCAGCCAAGGAGGGAGGAAAGGTTTGAGTCGAGGAAAGGTTTGAGTCGCAGTTAAAACAAGAAAAGAAATTATGCAAATGAGCCGACCAGGAGACCGGGATGAAAGCCAGAAAAGTCTCTCACAGGAGTAGAGCCCGCTGCGCCAGGGCTGGCAAACATTCACTGGCCGTAGACAAATTCAATTCAATTCAATTGAATACAAAATGATGACAGGGTTCAATAAATGTGCCTCCTGTAATGCGCGAATGCATATATACGTATCATAGTCAGCTTCCCATGATATACTGACCTCTTCTCTGAAACAGAAATCTAAAAATATATACGTATACGTATACGTAATACATATAGCCAGGAATTTTAGGTGATTTTCTTGGAGGGTTATCTATTGCAAAAAAAAGAATAGTGTATACATATACATATAGCACATTTTGCATGGTGCAACGCCAGAAGTTCGCAAAATGCCTGGATTTAGCCTAAAAAAATAAAAAATATTTATGAAAAAAAGTCCGGAAACGAAATCCAGTTTAGAACGCCCTGTCACTGACCTACAGCCACGGACGCTAATTTCCACCTTTCCATGTTGTCGTGAAATGCTGATATAGTGATATATATATTTAACATTGACTGCTGTAAAAAATAAATTTCCAAAAATCCCTCAAATTGCAAGTTATCAGAAAAAATTTAAACTTAGAATAAAATTTTCACGATACGTGAAGGAAGTGGTATATAGATCCCCACCATAATCCAAAAAAGACCTTACGTAATATTTCTCGCCTCGGTCTGAAATGTCATACACTTTAGAGATATATACACAAATAAGCACACACACACACACACACACACACAACACACACATATATATATATACCTATATACTAAGAATACTTTTGGCTTATATATATGCTTAAAGGATGAAAATTCATATATTTATTTTTTAACCATGTAAAACCATTTGCATTTTAATCAGAAAACTCCTATAACAAAGTAGTTATACTGATACTGAGATATAATAACCAGCTAAGGAATTAAAAGCCGATGTTCTAACCAAGTCCAATTTTGTATATACATATATAGCTGATGTTACCTAAGTTCATAACCAGATTAGCTTTTACAATACGGAATTTGTACAAGAACAGTAATTTTCAGAAAAATTTTAATTTTGTCTGAAGTACAGACAGAATAAAAGTAAACTAAAATGTAATAAATATCTTTTGTTTTCTAAAAATGTAAATGGCATCATTATTTTTTATTATGCGTTTTGAAAATGCTGCAATTTTTCCTAGCGCTCTAGTAAAGTTAGATTAAGACTAGAAATTATCAGACAAGCCAGATAAAAACTAAACATGTTTCTGACTTATTTTGCCGAAAACTGTAGGAGCAGCTTCTGGTGCTCGCAAAAATTTCGTGGAATCAGTTTCTACCTACTTATTTAGCTTAATTTTGAAAATTCAGCTTAACTAATTAAGAAATTAAATTTTATTTGCCTTGCCTATTAAATCTTCTTTGAAAGTCAACTTGCATTCGATTAAATTATTTATCGAAATTCGTACACAGAATGTAAAAATATAGATGCCGTTTATTCATCGAAAATGTGCTCGAATAATATATATAGCATATCCACACCGTGTATAATTAATTTTAAATTTTAAATTTTAATTTTAAAGCTATAATGTAGTGACGTTTAACTATGCTATAAGACAAAAATCTCTTAATAAATTGCAAATTTCATGTTCCTGCATTGAAATAACTATATAAAATATAGTTTAAACGTTATTACAATGTTCTAGTAACTACAAAAACTACAAAAAAGCGAAAAATTGTGCAAAAATTGTCCAAAACGTCAGAAAAAATTTTCGATTTTTGTAGTGTTAAAGAGCTGGTTCCGGTTCCGGTTTTTTAAAGCCAGTTCCGGTTCCGGTTTTTTGGAGTTCCGGGCGATCCCTAAAATATATATATATATATATATATATATATATATATTAGAGATGCACCGGGGCCGCCACTACCGGGGCCGGGGCCGGGACCTCATCGTGGCCGGACCTCATCGTGGCCCCGGCCGGGGCCGGGGCCGGGGCCGGGGCCGGGGCCGGGGCCACCTTGGCCCCGGTACCGCGGCCGGGGCCGGGACCGGGGCCTGGAAATTGGGGGTCCAAAACGAAAATTTTCAAAAATTTTCTGGAAACTTAAAATGTTGCAATAATTTTTGATATACAAACGTTACTATCCTTGTTTTTATTAATATCGGCGTGAAAACAAACGATTTGGTCAAGGGGCTGTCTCCGAATTCTTAGCCGTAGAGCCAGGAGTGTCAGCTCAAATGATGACTGCATCCGTGGAAGGGGGGGCCTGCCCTTGAAGACTTTACGCCCTACACGGACTCCTGTTACCTTCCCACCGTAGTGGTGCCCATTTACCGACCAGTTAAGGATGGATAGCTTTAGCTGTGTCGGCTAGAGCCCACGACAAACCGATAAGTGCTTAGACCCTTGCTCAAGCGGATTTGTGAAAGACTTGTGGCAGCGGGGATTCGAACCGCTAATCATCCATTTTAGGTTCAACGCCTTAACCAACCACTCGGCCGCCACGCACAATCTATATGGAAAAATTTTTAGCTAAAGGAATCTAACACAGGCAGATCTGACACAGGCAGTTTTTATTAACACTATTAATCCTAAAAAAAGGACATAGGTCTAAACCAGCTAGTCAACCGCTGCATTTGATACTGCAAGCCATTTCGCAACAGCTTGTTTCCCGCGAAACTCCCATAAAATTGATGTTTCGTTCGGCGATTTTAACTAAACTTTGCAAAGTAAAACTTTATAGCAATAAAATAAGGCTTGAGCACCAAACGTGGCAAGTCAGAGGCTTCGAGTAAAAATGCTTGACTTAATCGTAAGTAAACATTAGAGATGCACCGGGGAGGCCACTACCGGGGCCGGGGCCGGGACCTCATCGTGGCCCCAGCCGGGGCCGGTACCGGGGCCGGGGCCTGGAAATTGGGGGTCCAAATCGAAAATTTTCAAAAATTTTCTCGAAAATTTATATTTTACAATAATTTTTGATATACAAACGTTCCTATCGTTGTTTTCATTCATATCGGCGAGAAAACAAACGATTTGTAACACTTTTTGACTTTCGAAAATTCAAAATTTTGGTCAAAAAATGTCAAAAATTCACAAAATTTTGCTAATTTTTGGCCCCGGTCGGTACCGGGGCCTGACCACCGGGGCCAGGGCCGGGGCCGGAGCCGGGGCCAGGCCCCGGTGCATCCCTAATATATATATATATATATATATATATATATATATATATATATATATATATATATATATATATATACAAGTAACAAAAATGCTCCGCACAAAAGGGGATAATATGTGTGTTGGGCTACGTCTATTCTTTAAATTCCGGTTGAGAAAGGCATAAATCCGACCCCGCAAAAGTTGCTCAGCTCACTTAGGGCTTTCATTTGAAACCAAATTTGACCACTTTTGAAAAATTTTATTTTTGACTCAAACTCGCGTAAGTCCCCACCCCACCACACCACAGCACTCTACAGCCACTTTGGGTACGCAGTTCTATGACAAAATTTGCTCAGATCACTTATGGCTTTCATTTGAAACCAAATTTGACCACTTTTGAAAAATTTTATTTTTGACCCAAAATCACCTAAGTCCCCACCCAACCCCACCACAGCACTCTACAGCCACTTTGGGTACGCAGTTCTATGACAAAATTTGCTCAGCTCACTTAGGGCTTTCATTTGAAACCAAATTTGACCACTTTTGAAAAACTTTATTTTCGACCATTTGACCCTCCCACCCGACTGACCCTTCAAACGGCAAAGTAGAACGAGCCCAGCAAAATAGGTACGTCGGACGGCAAAACGAACACCGGGAATGAGCTGGGCACACCAGAAAACACCTATAGACAAAGTTTTGAGAGGTCAGGTATAGCCTACTATGGACCTCCAGGAAGCGGTTTCCGACGTGACCCTCCAAACGGCAAAGTAGAACCAGCCCAGCAAGATGGGTGGGTTAGACGGTAAAACTGACTGCGGGAATCGATTCTCGGTGCGAGAAAACCATTGTATGGAAGATCTGAGCTTTCAAAGTTAAATAGATAGCGAGAAATTTCGATTTTTCATTTTTCGAATTTTCGCAATCTTTGACGGGCCACTGTGGTCGCTAGGGAAGTGATAGAGAAACGCAACCTGGACCGTTAGTTAGTTCAATATATGTAATTTCTGAATATAAAAAGAAATCGGCTCCAGCTCGTAACGTTCGACCTGAGCGACGACCACAAAAATGGTCACTTTTCGCTATGAGCCGACTTTGCGGCGCCACTGCGGCGCTGTGGCGCAGCTGCGGCGCTGTGGCGCAAAAAAAGTTGTGATTCTTAAATTCTTTAGAGGGTACTACTAGACCCCATAGCCCTTTAGGTTGGCCCACCGCTGCAGATCACGTGAAAGCGGCGAACATTATGTACAATACAACCATCAAATAGGAGAAACCGGAAAAAAAAACATCGCCGCCATAACCGGTCCGGGGCGCAACTTTTTAACGGTAAGTGATACGGGGCTGAAACTTCACACACATACTAAACTCGATGTGCTCTACAATTTGCGCATGAAATCTGCGCAGCTTATTTTACACTGTCTCCAGCCACTTTTCACACATATTATAGGGGTCGCTGCCGCGACCCCTATGATATACTGACAACTGTCCCTATAAAGGCAAACCTGTAAAGCCAAAGCAAAGGTAGCAAGGGAAGCCTTGAAACCAGCTTAGAACTACCCAGAACCGACTAAGCTAGTTGGCTGGACTGGTTCAAGCCGCTTTTATGACTGTCAGAGTATTTGTCATTTTTATGGGAGGACCGTTAGGACACAATAATGTTATACACAACTTTCCTTCCTTCACAACCACACAAGATCTGAAGCCAGGTTGCCGACATTTCTCAGTACATTAAAGCACCCTACATATATACGTAGTTGGCCGCATCTACTTGGAAAGAAATGCAAAAAAAGGCCGAGTGGCCCCCCACACCCCACCTGACAGCTTCCATGCGTACGTTGTGTATATATATATATAAAGGATTTATCACGAAAAATTCACAAAAAACCAGAGCAATAAAAAGTTGGAGAAAAAATTTGAATGTCCCAAACATGTAAGTATATATATACGTACATATATCTAAAATTTCTGAATAATTCAAAAAGTACATCTTAACTATCGATGCTGACATAAAAGAAAGGGACGGTTTAATCCTGCAAGTAATTCATATAATGCAACACCCTAGGTATTTACAAAATAAAGTACAACACTTAAAAACTTTGAAAATACAGCCAGGTATGAATGTTAACAAACACAAGATCCAGAGATACAACCACACTAAAGTTAAACGGTACATATCAACAAACTTATAGGTACAGTACAAGTTCTTCATTTTTCACGACTAAACAAAATCAAAAATGTAAAATAACTAACATTACGTACATTCATTATTTTTACCAATACATATTATGTATTCTACAGAAATTGCAAAACCACATATATAGACATTATTATATAATCAGAAATCGGTAAAATGGGATTTTGTGTGATCAAGAACAACTTACATCATTGGTCAAAGTCTTTCGGCCCTAATCCCTCAGGCCCTGACCAATCATGATAGCATAACATTGAGGAATAGGCCTATACTTATTATAGGTCAGGGCGGGATTAGGACCACTATACTCATCATCAGAGAGATCCAGTACTAAGAAATTGAATTTTTATAAATGCATTTAGAAATAAATTTGTATGTACTGGTTAGGCCAGCCCCTCCGCAGAGGAACCTGAGTATTACGGTCGAAATCCTACCCAAAGTAATATTAGTATCTGGCGTGTCTGAATTAGCAGTAAACATTGAGTAGTTACACATGCCAGTAGATGACTGCTTATAGTTTAACAGGACCACAAAGTGAACATAACAATATGTCGGGCGACAGTGCCCATTGGGGGCCTAAGCCCAAGTTACAAGAGGCAAAAGCCCAAGTTACAAAGGGGCCTAGGCCCAAGTTACAAAGGGGGCCGAAGCCCAAGTTGCAGGAGTTAGTTTGATAGTGCAGAAATTGTTAGTATGCATAATTGGATAATACAAAAACAAAGAAAAACCATCAAATAACATCGACATCATTTACATATACAAATAGAATACACAAAGAAAGTCAGTCATTAACAGAAAAATGTTTAGATTCAATTATGTGCAAATCTACACAGTAAATCATAAGCTTTTATTTAAGCTCAATCTGTTTTCTTTTGACTGCATGAATTTATCCAATACAGTCTGACTTTTTATGCAAGAGTTTCTTATCATAGTTCTGATTGCTCTATTGGAATATCCTCGACTTTGTAGAGCCATTTTAAGTTTTAGTATTGATGATATGAAATCATCGAATGCAGTATTTAAAAGTCCTATTCGTTCAACTTGACATTTAATCGTATTTACTATCACCCTTGGTGATATATACGAACTAAAGGCTGGAAATTTATTTATTTTGAATGGGAAATCATCCCTTTTATCATAAAGCTTAGTAATAAATAACCCATCTTCAATACTTACACTTATGTCTAGAACATCTGCAGACTGATTACTGTCATTTACCTTATTTAATTCTAATTCCTTAGCGTATATACATGTTACCTCTTACACGATCAAAATAATCCTTATCATCGACTAAAGTTATATCGTCTATATATCTAAAGGCGTTTTCCAATAACTGATTATTTCCATCTTGCTTATTTTTTGTAATGTAATCAAATTCCATCTGATGTAGAACTAAATTAGCTATATTTGGAGCAGCATTGCTACCCATTGGTATCCCAATTGTTTGCTTAAATATATAATTTCCACACGTAAAGTATAAATTATTCAACAGGAATTTAATATGGTCCATAAGAACGGGATATGTCAGAGTAATTTCATTATTCTTACCATAACCCCATCTCATACCAACATAGGTTAGATGCATAGGATTCCTCATAGAAGATAATAATAATTTGAAACAATCTGAAACAATCTGAATAATTTGAAATAATCTGAACCAGGGAAAACTGCTTATCGGAACTACACAACCACATGTGACGCGGGTCTGGAACCCCTGCCACCTGCTGTAGCGACGGAAGTGGACCCTAAGCGGCCGTTTTCGGGTTGCTGCCTTCCGTTCTCTCAAATCATAAGCTCGTTGATACGTATCTCTACAAAGAAGGTATATATATATATATATATAGCCATGGGGGAAAACCCACATTTTCGGATTTTGGCTGGAACTTTTTTTATAAGGGCTATATGAGAACTTCATATACCATCGTACTTGGCGTACTTAGATCTATCTTTTAAGCCCATTTGCACTTCTCTAGGTTGTACCGTTAGGCCGGTATACTGCAAAAAGTAGCGGGGGGAAAACCCACCCCTCACAGGTCCCAAAAATTGTCGCAGCGCGATTCTGACACTTCCTGTGCAAAATTCAACTCTTTTTTAGCCAGTATAAATCAAAAAACCCGATCTAGGTACCTTTTTTGAGATTTCATGTGCCATTGAAAATGCAGCATCAAACGGTCAGGTTTCATAAAGTTTAACACATAAACGTAGGGCAATTTTTGAAAAATGCTAAAAACGATGTAATTTGATGAAACTTATCAGCCTATCGTGTAGAGAATGGTTTTTTAACGTTCATTTGGCTGTTAAAATCCACAATTGGACCTGTCCTGGGTCCTCCAGTGCCGAAATGGCACTTTCATGGTTTTTGGCCCCTAGCTGGCCAGGGAAGCAATATTATCCAAATCTGATACCATAGGATGATGCAGCATCCTCGATAGTACCGTGCTATAGTGTCGAATTGTTTCCCTGTTTTGTTGTTAAAAAATTTTTCAAAAAAAAAATTGGGTGGGTTTTCCCCCCAAAGTGGGTTTTTGGCAATGTGCCAGACCAACCGTGCATCGGATCGATCTACTTTTGGCTGTGTGTTAAGAGGAAGACTTGCCATCATTGCAGATATTTGCAAAACCTTTCTAGCCCAACCCAGTCAAAAGTTACATCGGTCCAAACTTTTGCAAAATTTTGGCATGGTTGGACCAAAAAGTAGGTGTCATTTTCAAAATGTCATCAAATGAGCAGGAGTGAACCAAATGACTTGATCTTTGCATACGTAGGTAAGAAAGAGTCGCGCTTTCTGCTGCTACGTTTTGGAGCTCATAGCTCCAACCCTTTGTTCAGGAGGCGGGTGGGTTTTTTCCTCCCAAAAAGGGGTGGGTGTCTCCCCCATGGCTATATAGGTAGGTAAACATTTTCTGGAGACTTTCACTCCATTTTTGCCATTTTTAACACTTAATCTGCTTAAATTTAAAATATATACGTATATATACAAACTAACTTCTTTGACGAATATATACTAAAAAAATAGCGCAATGTTTAGCACATTTTCAGAAATTTTCAAAACATCTCCGCCCCCCCCACCAAAATATCTCGCCCCCTCCAAGAAAAATTTTCCTGGATAGAATAAGCCCAGAAAGAATACGTATATATATATATATATATAAGATCTTCCTCAAAACATAGCCAAGACAATATTCTCCCAGCTCACAATTAGGACAAACTGGAAAAGAAAAGAAAATTACACACCCAAGTATATACAATCCCCTTCTTCCAAATAAAATTTCAGTTACGTTTACATCGACCGCACATACCTATATCTACCCATACACCAACCTAACCTATATATTTAAATTAGCACATTATATATATACTAGGGATCGACCGGAATTCCGGTTCCGGTTCCGGTACTTTTTTGTTCCGGTTCCGGTTCCGGTTTTTCAAAACGTACCGGAACCGGAACCAATTTTAGCCTATTATCAAAAGCAAAATGTTATTAAAATTTTCAAAACTTTTATCAAAATTCTTTAAAACTTTTTGAAAAACTGCAATTCTCTTATAACCAACCCATACACCAACCTAACCTATATATTTAAATTAGCACATTATATATATACTAGGGATCGACCGGAATTCCGGTTCCGGTTCCGGTACTTTTTTGTTCCGGTTCCGGTTCCGGTTTTTCAAAACGTACCGGAACCGGAACCAATTTTAGCCTATTATCAAAAGCAAAATGTTATTAAAATTTTCAAAACTTTTATCAAAATTCTTTAAAACTTTTTGAAAAACTGCAATTCTCTTATAACCAGAATATGATTTATTCAAAAATTTTCGCCTGCGGCGCTATTGCATTACTTAGATTGTTTCGAATTTGTAATGATGTCTAATGTATCGTTGTTATGAATATTAATATATTATAAAACAAAAATAATATATACTTAATAACTCAGATTAGATAGCACAAGACCGCCGAAACTTTTAAATTTAAGTAGTGCTAAGATACCTAATGCTGAATTGAAATTATTGAAGCCTTACCGTCGACCTATGCTATTTCAAAATTATAGAGTGCGCTGTTGTATAATCAGGGCAGTTTTATTTTTAATCACTTTACAATTTACAATACAATACAATTTAATCTTTTTAATTGTTTAAATCGAGACTGGACTTTAAATACTGGCTACGTAAGTTTATTGCTCTTTGTTTAGTAATTAATCCAGTGCGCAGAACAACAGAATTACTAAAATATTATGGATGGAACAAATAGCAATGGTTTTTAAAAATATTTTGGTCATTTAAAATTTAAAAATCCTGATGAAGCTAGCCAAAAAAAAGAAATTTTGTTCATTTCAAGTTGGAGAAATTGTGCATATATAATGTAGCAACGTTTGACTATGCTATAAGACAAAAATCTCTTAATAAATTGCAAATTTCATGTTTCTGCATTGAAAAATAACTATATATATAAAATATAAAGCAAGCGTTATTACAATGTTCTAGTAACTATAAAAAAGCGAAAAATTGTGCAAAAATTGTCCAAAACGTCAGAAAAATTTTTCGATTTTTGTAGTGTTAAAGAGCTGGTTCCGGTTCCGGTTCCGGTTTTTTAAAGCCAATTCCGGTTCCGGTTTTTTGGAGTTCCGGTCGATCCCTAATATATACGTATATATATATATCACGTATATAATATGCGTACTTCTAAACGTACATATACGTATATACAACGTCTACATCTGGAATGTTCCAAGTCAAGGAAGGAAGCCTAGACTCACTCTCTGAGTTAGGTTTTTCTTATGCAACAGAAAAATGGCGCTAAACCCGAGCCGAGCCGAGCTGAGAGCCAAAGTGCAAATTCAACCTTTCCTTGAGTAGTCCCCCCTCAGTCCCTCAATTAAAACTTAATGCCTAACAACGTCTCCCTCCACAAACGGCCCAGAAAATCCCGCCCCCTTCAGCAAATCCATTGTGAAAGAAGGAAAAAGTCCCTGATATTATATATCGGGAAAAAACATGGGCATATGTGCATGTATTGTAAGCACCCAAACGTATATGCACCAACATATGAACATATATATATATATATATATATATATATATATATATATATATATATATATATATATATATATATATATATATATATATATGCACCAGTGTAGCCAGGAAAAATTTCTGGGGGATGCAAGCGCCATGCATTTCGGAGGCACCCCAGAAATTGAAACATTTTGCAAAATTGTAACGTCTGACGAATTTTTACAAAGGATTCTTTGAAACACAGGAAAGAACTGAAGCACAGTTACGTTTTCATGCGCTCAAATGACGCACAAACTGGTAAAATCACACCAAATAGAGTACATATTTTGAACTCTTTTTTGGCGTTCTAAACCCAAATTATGATAAAACTGTACTAAATTCGCGTCAAAGGAGCAAAAATTTTATGAAAATGGGAGTTTAAACATTGGAGGGGAAAAATTCTGGAGGGTGGCCCACAATTTCGGGGGGACTTCCCCCATTACCCCAAACCTGGCTACGCGCCTGTAGTCATCAAAAGTTATATACGTACGTAGAACGTTTCGTACACAATCATTAAAATTTCAACTAAACTGTTAGCACATTGTTAAGTTAAGTATACATTCACCACGCACATGAACCCCGCTCCGACCGAATACGAAAAACTATATACATAATTCAGAAAAAACAAAAACACTACAAAAGCCGTATATATGCCAATGAACTGTCGCTTTTAACGTATTCAAAAACGCACTGAGATTAGGCTTCAGCTTCTACAGCTTAAAAATAAATAGAAAAAGCCGTCTTAAACAAAAATCAACCCAACATCTGGGTTATTCACACGATTAAAATACACTATATACTTAGCCAGCACACACGTAAAAAGGGCCGCTGATACATGGGCTTACAGCTTACGTAATGTATCCACGGAATAAAAAAAATATATACAATATGTATATATATATGGTAAACATAGGTTAACGCGGGGGGGGTCTGGGGGGGGTCCAAGCCCCCCCCAACCCGGACAAGGTACAAGCCCTACTTCCGTCGGGGACAAGGGGTAACGAAAAAATGGCAAGGGGTAGGCAGAAATAGCTGGAAAAAAATTAGTTTTTCCACTAAAATTTCAAAACATTTCCGGCGTCGCCGGAATTTTTTCGCAAAAATGTTTAATTTTTCAGGAAAATCGGGCTAAATTTTGAAATTTTTTCAAAAAATTGAACATTTCTTGCAAATTTTGATAAAAAATTGCAAATTTTAATAAAATTAGCGTTAATTTTTAGAAAAATTTTACAAATTTATTCTTGAGGTACAAGCCCCCCTGAAAATTTTTGTTCAAGGGACAAGCCCCCTCAAAATTTTCTGGGGACAAGCCCCCCCCCAGGACCCGACCCTATGTTAATGTATGATGGTAAATATATGGAACATATGCGTGAGAACATCAATTTTTCTAGGATGAGAACAGGGGGCGCCGCCAGGGGGGGGGGTCCAGGAGGCCCGGAACCCCCTTTTCAAAAAGTTTTTGCGGTTTTTAACTATTTTAGTGCAAATCTGACATGTTTTTGGAAAAATTGAGAAAGGACCCCCCCCCTCCCTTTTCAAAACCCTGGATACGCACCTGAATGAGATCAATTTTTCATGGAAGCATGGTATATATATAACCTAACAGTTGAAGACTTTTGTAAAAGCCTAAGCCTTAAACTTTTCGCAAAATCTAAATCATTGAACTTGCTGAAACGTGGTGTGTTAAAAAATTCAAAAACTTTGAAAACAACCTTTTTGTCCCTTTTCTGAATTTCATATTTTCTATTGTACATACAGCACCTGAACTGATGTTTCCTGCTTCATCTGTGCAGCTGCTCTAGTAAAATATATATATATATATAAAACAAAATTTATGGGGGCTTCATGGGGGCTCATCCAAAATGGGGGCCATGCATTTTTGGAAAAATGTATCAGATTCTTGCGGGTTTTTCGTGTAAAAACTGCTAAAAATCGCCCACACATGACTAACTTTAAGTGGTTTTTAGGCCAAAATAGTGAAAATGTCGCTAAAAATCCGGGAACCCGGAAAATTTTTTGAAAATTTTAAAAGGTAAAACCTGGCAATCGTTGGGGTTATGGAGGGTGGTCGCAATTTATGGGGCATTTCATGGGGGCTCCTCCAAGGGCGCGGGGATGTCGCCGAGTGGAGGGGTACCCTCCTGTAGCAATAAGCCAGCGTATACAGGCGGCATTTTCCTTTGATCTTTGCAGTCGAGGTGGCCGAGGATTTAAGGCGTTGGCTAGAACTGCCCGCCGTAGGATCGGTGGTTCGATCAGCGGAGACCAGAAAGGTTTCTCGACTCCAGCCAACAAAGCTATCCATCGTTAAGTGAGTGGTCGATAAATGGGTACTACCACCTCCACGGTAGAACGATCACAAGAGTCTGTGTAGAAGGTACCGCCCCTTCTACGAATCCATGCAATCCTTATCGGAGGTGGCACTTCAGGATCTGCGACTGAGAGTCGAGAATACGGAGATGAGTAACGGCACTCCAAGTGCTCTGGCATGTGGTGGCAGGACGGAGATATCTCCAGGGGTTACGTAACCGTTCCATTTTTGAGATTCAGTTAGAACGAACATGTTGGCCCAAGAAGAAAAACTGTTCTGCTCAGCATCATCGATTATGGCGGAGAAAATTTAAATTCCAAAATTTCGAAATCACGGAGCCTCTCTACACTAGAATCCTGAGACTATACATAAGTCTCTCGAAATCCGATTATAGAGAGGGGGTGAAGTGAATGAAAAGAGGTCCGTCTTGTTGGTGTTAATCATGAAGAGTGGCAGAAAGAAACACAAATTGAAAGGGCAATTACCAACAACACTTTATATACTTTGTCAGTGATAAGCAATTATATATATACGCATATACATACGTATATGCCTTACATACATATACGTATAAGCTATATATATATACATTATATATGCACTAAAATAAATATATACCTATCAAAATACACTGCAAGGCAAATGAAAGACGAATGAAAGGCAAATGAAACAAACGAAACTAAGATTGTCACTACAGCACCTCCGACCCGAAAAATTCGGGCCTGAGGTGGGGATCGAACCCACAATCTTTGGCTAACTAGGCCAACGCTCTACCGATTGAGCCACCCAGGCACAATCGAACCAAGCTTAAGTTTGAATTCGTTCCCAAACTGTAGTGACATTTTAGAAGATCTTATACTGCAAGTTATACTTATATACACGGGATATTCAAACAATTTAGGAAATTCAACTTTAGCAGAGACTGAAATAAGATACTGGAAAAAAAGGTGAGACCAAAAATTCCTACTAAAAACAGAAGAAAGTTAAGGCAAAAATGCAAATCAATCATAAGCATATATAAAACTAGGGTTGTAAAAGGGTAAAATGCTGTTGTATATAAACACAAAAAACTGCAGCTGTTGTTTATTATAGCGCTCACCGCACGCGACACACGCACTCTCATGCACACACATACTCACTCACACACTCACACACTCACACACATATGCATAAGGCTAAAAGCTGGACCTCTTAATATACAGCTCACAGAAAATTAGGTTCTTGACGCAGAAGCAAAACAAGATCGATAATAAGAGACTCCCGTGTGGCTCTCACTCACATTTCATGCAGCTACACACAATCTATACGCTATATGGCGGCAGCTTACAACTTTATATACGTATATATATACATTGTATATATATATACTTATATAATGCTTTATATGTGTACCTCAATTCCATACGTGTACGGATAGAGTGAATATACGTACGATCTACTCTATATGCTTAAATGTTAGAATACAGAACCGAAGCACATAAGCATACACGTTCGGACAGCTACGTATTGCATAACTAGAAATATATATATATATATGCATGCAGAATGAATGCGTAAAAAACGTAGATTTAAGCGGCAAGCGCACATTATGAATATATTGTATCAGTATACATATATTTACGTACCCAAAGATGTTTGAACATATATAATATATATATATATATATATATGTATATATATACATATTATACATACATATATACTTATATATACTTATATATTTGAAGGAAAAGAAAGAGTCCTAGAACCCTGCTCAAGTCAGTCTCAAGACAGGAGAGGAGAGAACCGTTCTTCCCTTCCCAGTATCTCGGAAAAGCACATATAATACGTATATACGTACTTTCCCTTGTTCATGGATTTTCTTCTCCCTCTACTTTCCCCCCTTGAAACTACAAGAGACGACCAGCTTCCATATCTGTCGGCCGACTGACTGACTGTGAGCCGTGAGGTCATGCCATGTGTAGGTACGTGTTCGGAAGAGTGAGCAATCTCTTCTCCAGGGCTCCCGCCCTTCTCCAAGACAAAAAACACACGGACAGTCTAACAAATGGAAAAATTATATGGACCACGTAACCATTGTACATTATGGCAACAACTAGCTTAGTTTTACTTGCGGGTGGGGGTCCCGACTCCAAGAGCCCACTTAAGGGGGGGGGGTCGCGAATTTTCGACCATCTCCGATTTTTCTCATTTTCACATATTTTGTAGTCCCCATGGGTCCCCAAAACAAGACAGTTGCGTTTGTTGCAAAACTTTCCCTATCATTCACAATTGCCCTTCAAAGGTGACCTCGACATGTGCTAAACATAGGAAAACGAAAAAGTTAGGAAAATTTCGCGGTGACCAAAACTTTGAGCGCTGTGCAAGAGGAAATGAGCTATAGCTTGGCAAAATGGTAATCTGGACTAGGTAGCGTGTTAATATCTATATGAGTTGTTTTTGCGTTAGCTCTACGATTTTCTAGAAATTTTCAAAACTTAATGAAGTCGGTTTTTGCTAAATTCTGACTTACAAAAATGCCACCGAAGAAATGTTTCGTCATGCCCTGAACTAACCATTCACTGCACAAATTTCGCGTATAGATATTAACACAGTACACAAATAGAGCTTCAATTTGCATATGTTAAATCCCTGCTGCTGCTTTGGAGTAGATCACACTTTTGGTCACCGCGTTGGCGTTTTGCCTCAAAATACGCCATTTTCTAAAATTTTTGAATATAATGGTCTATAAGTCGGGTGAAACCCGAGGTATCCCAACCAAATTCGGTGTGCCAGTTTGCACAAATGAAAGGAAGATGTGTGCTAAATTTCACTGCAATTACTGGTGTTTAACTGTGGACGCATGCCTCAGTGCGATGTCGGAGGCCTATAGTCAAAAAATGGCAAATTTTCAAATTTTTCAAATATAGCCAAATTTTATATCAAATTGAAGCTCTCGATGTCCTGAACATTTTATCTTCTTGCACCAAGTCTCTACAAAGCAGTATGGGAAAGTTAGAGCGCGTTAAAGTTTGAAGTAAATAACAGTCGGAAGGAGCTTGAGCAAATCGTTCAAAAGCCGTTTCTCGCTCGGTGCTTGGTGTATCATTGTCGTTTGCACAGCAAAAGATAGCCCCAAATAGAGGCTTCAATTTGATCTATTGGCCATGCCGTAGTCTTTTGTCATCCTATGTGCACACGACTTCGAAGCCCTCAGCGAGGCATAGTGGCGTAAATACTAAATTGTAGGGATTTGAACTGCAATATCTCTTAGCTGGATTGATCCTGGACTCTAAAAATTGGTCTTGTTTTTGGACACATATGGGGGTATATTATAGCCAAAATTGAGCGAAATCGGTGACTATAAAATTTGGTACCCGGCGAGCCCCCCCCCAGTTTTCCCCACAATATAGGTACATATTTCTCAAAACAAGCAAAACATTAAGTTCGAAATCAAACTGAGGCGGGGGGGGGTCCTTTGGGTCAAACGATAGTCACGGATTCCCCCTTTTCACACACAATATAGGTACATATGTTCTCAAAAACAAGACAAAACATTAGAGTTCGAAATCAAACTGAGGCAGAGATATTCAGCTATAAAGTTGAAAAACTTGAAAATCACTGTGATTTGCCCTCCAAGGTCATGCTGAGACAGAACGGCAGCGAAATTTGGGTCAACTGATATGGCAAATTAATTCTGTGGGTTGGCTAATATTTTAATACTAAAACGACTCCGGGATATGCAGCCAGTCGTTCACAGTACATTTTTCAACTGTGAACTGAGCCTTTTTCAGCTAACTGTGCCCTCAAACTTTAACTTGCTCTAACTTTCAGATACTACATTTCTGACACATAGTTCTATTAGAAAAGTTGTTCAGCTCATCAGTAGCTATCGAATGATACCCAATTTGTCTATATTTTGGAAATATCAAAAATTGACTTTTGTGACCTATATATATATAAGAGATCAAAGGAGCCGACACGACAGAAAAGTTCAACCTTCAAGCATTTGCCTACAGCATAATGTCCGGCAGGCATTGAGAGTTTTATGTGCCAATTTTGGTGACTTTTGAGTGGGTAACGAGTGAGAAATTATTAAAAGAACGTGAAAATTGTGTCAAATGATGGTTTTTGGCAAAATTAGCAGATTTTGTGGCAGGTTTTTTGAGAGCACTACAAATGGCAGAATTTTGCAACTACTGTCATAAGAATTCTGAGTATACGTAGAGTGCAATTATCTATAAGCGACTTCTGTAGCTTTTGCCAATCGTGCAGGAGAGGCTAAAATGTTTTGCTGGTCCTGTTTTTCGTGGTACAAAAAGCACCAACTTTCCAAAATGTTGACTTTGAAAAATCGCCAAAAATTCTCCATTCAACAAAACTGCACCACAGGGGTTATTTGCACTCTCCGATATGTACTTAACATGTATATACAACACAGTTGTAGCGCTGTATCTTTCATACAGCGAAAAATTTTTCTGCCACAAACTTTTTAACCTAACTTTTTCATTTTCCTATGTTTAACACATGTCAAGGTAACCTTTTAAGGGCTCCACAGAACGATTGAAGCAATATTACGCAAAACGCACCTGTCTTGTTTTGAGGACCCATTGGGACTACAAAATATGTGAAAATGAGCAAAATCGGAGATGGTCGAAAAATCGGCCAAAAAGCGACCCCCCCTTAAGGGGGGGGGGGGCTACGAAGGGGTTGGCACGACATCGTCGGAGAGAGCTACGTTTTTGCCCAACGTTAGCCAACATATCAATGTAAAAAAGTTTAGGGTGGGCAACAATATATCTCATATACAACGTTTTTGGCAGGACGCCAAAGTGAAAATTTTGGTGCGAAAAATGGGTTTTTTCAAAAAGCTGTTTTCAGCTCTGGTGGATTAACGGTTTGACCAATTTCGAAACTGTTTGCCACGAATGTTATCTGTTACTGGTGCTAAATAATAAAAGTATTCCGACTTTCGAGCGTTGCTTCCTCCTTCAGCAATGACAGGTCAGTTTGAAATTTGGCAAAAAGTTCCGAGGTGACCGTGCGCCGTTTTCGATCTAATAAAATTGGCAGGCCCTAGCCTACCCCAGCTTTTCACCAGTTATTAGGCTCTAATTGGGGCAAACTGTGGCTAAGTTTCAAGGGTTTTGGTTTTCCGGTTAGTGTGCTAGCTCACTTTTTGTCAAGAAGTAACCTTTATTTTTAGGCCTGAAATGCTAGCTAAGAGCAGTAAAAATGGGGTCAAAAATTTTTTGCCGCCGATTCTGCCGAAAAGGTGCTTATGGGGGTTCTTTGACCTGCTGAATCCGAATATGAAATTCGTTTTTCGATATGGCGCTTCCATCGTTCAGCATACGCTTACAACTGTCTCACAGGTTTTTGGAGCGATCTTCACCCCTACTTCGAGAAAGCAATCTAGCATTTCTAAACACTGAGGCGAGGCTTAGTGATCTAACTTTCTACACTCCTTGGTACAGTCACTGGCTTATAATGCGCAAAGTTTCAGACGATTCTGCCAGATTACATTGGAGTAATTGACTCACATCTTTGACTCACATCTTTGAAATGCCACCAAATCACAGTGACAATATCGATTACGTAATCTTGCACTGCGAACGTAGGGATAAACGAAATCTCGTAATTTTTGCACAAATTGGGACAGATACTTGGAGTATTAGTTGGAGAAAATTTGGGCTCATTTGATTTACCACAGCCATAAGACCTTAGTTAATCTACACCTGTGTGGACCTTCCACACACAATTTTTCGCACTTTGATCGTATCGCACAGAAAAGCATACACTTGTCTAAGGATTATTTTACACGATATCAAAGCGCTATATGTCAGGACAATCTCTGCAAAATTTGGGCACTGTACATTGCACACAGCGTTCAGGGCACAGCGAAGTTTGGATGCATGTCATGTTCAGTTTCGGACCGTCAACACCAACTTGCGAAGGCTCCACAGGACGCTACGCTAGGTGGAATTCTTTCAAACTGTAAACTATTTTGCACCAAACCTAATACTATTATGTGGCGAAAAATTAGCTAGCTTTTCCAACATCAAACTTTTAGTGTATTTCGTAGCCCCCCCCCCCCTTAAGGGGGACGGGATGGGAGGGGGGCGACAGCCCCCCAAACCAGATGTAAAGAAAAAATTTGAACTGGGCTTTTTCTAGTGGGTTGCCCACTTCTTTAAGCTTTTACGCTTTACGCCAAAATCGTCTATTTTGCTACTCAAACTCAATTTTTGAGCACTTTTTAGCATACTGTATTGCTGTAACCCGGGCCAGCTTAGGCTGGAAGGAAAAACCTTAGATGCACACTCACACAGGTGATTAGCTCCCGAGACAAAAAACAAACAAAACAAGAAAATATAAATTACTCCCAATTACGAACATTTCACACAGATATTCCAACAGTCGAGGTAGAGAGCACGCTAGGCTTTTTAGCATAGTTATAGCAGTATTTAAATGTATATTATTTGTTTATTTATGTTATATGTTATTATTATATTTTATTATTATATATAGAGGTTATTTTTACTGCATGTTTGGCAGTTTTAGACCATTTTGGATCCTCCACTTTTTGTCCCCCCCACTTCCCCACCCCCACGTTTTTCGCCTAGAAAAAGCCCAGGCGAAAAAATTTTCTATGTGCGCCACTGTCCAGAAACGAGGTGTCTCCCCATGAAAAGCCCAATATATAAATTCCGACCTTCCCCGTAATCCTAAAAATTGCCAAATTTCACCAGTTTCACACTCAATTTTCAAACCTTTTTTCCGGCTTCGAAAAATTTTTAACGACTTTTCCCACTTTAACATAAACACCTAGGGCTAACCATTTTTATCAATTTTTGGCAGTTTTTACACAGAAAGCATATATCGAAAAAGATTTCAAAATATACCCACCTTTTGGTGAGAAATATAACAAAATATAAAATATACACCGTCGATGGGTCCCCCTGAAGCCCCCCCAAATTTTGACCTAAAAATTTGCCAGGTGGAATGCATGCTGCATACGGCCGCTCTTTTCTAGCTAAGTTTTTTGAATTGTTGCGCCTGCAGAGCTTTGTATTCAAATCTTTTCAAAAAATTTCTCAACTTTTATTAAAATCTTCTCAAAGGTTTCCATTACGGATTTTAGTCATAATTTCAAAAATTTCTCAACTTCTGGGGGGCTCTGCCCCCGGACCCCCCGAGTGGGCTACTGGTAATTCCCAACTATCACCACTTGTGCTACAGCAACACGGAACTGTTGAAAATAATTGCCGCCACCCCACCCGCCCCCCGTAAGTAAGTTGACGAAAGCTAAACATTGTCGACTCGACCGGCCCTTTTCAAAATCCTGGGTGCGCCCCTGCCCCGCCCCACTTTTTTCTCCTAGAAAAAAGCCCAGGCGAAAAAATTTTCTATGTGTGCCACTGTCCCGAATCTGAGACCCGCCCCCCATTCGAGATGTCTCCCCATGACCCCAATATATAAACTCCGACCTGCCCAATAATCCTAAAAATTTCCAAATTTAACCATTATCACACTCAATTTTCAAACATTTCTCGGCTTCGCCGAATTTTTAATCGGATTTTCCCATTTTAACATAAAACACCTAGGGCTAGTCATTTTTAGCGATTTTTATCAGTTGTTACACAGAAAACGTAAAATATCGAAAAAGATTCAAATTCAGAATATATATGCCCCCCGTTTGGTGAGCCTCCCGTCGATGGGTCCCACTGAAGCCCCCCCCCAAATTTTGACCTAAAAATTTGCCAGGTGGAATGCATGCTGCATACGGACTACAGCTAATTGGTGGGTTCATGCTGCATACCTATCAGCAAGAGTAGTCAGAGGGGGGAAAACATGACGGAAAAGGGGGAGGGGAACCTGGTCGTCCTGAGCTTATTCTAGGCGAAAAAAGTGGGGTGGGGAAGTGGGGGGCGCCTCCCCCCACTAGTAGGGGGGACCCCTGAAGCCGGAAAAGTTTCGACAATTTTGACCAAAAATTCTTAAAACTTGGCATTTTCTGGGCACCTTATAGTGAGTGGGGGGGAAGCCCAAAAAAGTGGAGGTGGGGCCGAGTGGGGGGGGGAAGGGGTTGAGTATAAAAATGCCACTAAAACCCCACTAAAAAAGCCCAGCTTGCCTACTCCCCAACCATACGAGCTGCAGCTGCCTAATAGCTCATTAGAAAAAGCAAGCCTAGAAGTACGTATACTCAACTCTGCAGTACCAGATTGGTTTCCAGATTCGATTCACTAAGTACAGTATAGCGCGGCGGGAAAAAGCCCAAATTTTCGAATTTTGGCTGTAAATTTTTTATTAAGCGACAAATCGAAAATCTAACGATAACTACCATGAGGCCTTGCGAAGAGCTTCAAAATGAGCTATAAAACGTCTTTCTAGCGCTTACCGTTGGCGAGAAATTTTCGACCAAACCGATGGGAAAAAACCCAATGCGGGAAAAACCCATGGGCGGGAAAAAAACCCAGCCGGATTTTTTGGTGCAAGCACGCCAGAACGGTTTTGGCTATACCATTCGAAAGAGCGGGTCATTTTTAGTACATCTGAATTATAAAATACCAATATTTTTGCAAAAAATCCTGTCAAATTGACTTTTCAAAATTTCGTATGCTTAACACGTATAGTCAAGCGGGAAAAAACCCATTTTAATAAGCGGGAAAAAACCCACCTCCAGTGTGGGCTTACCGGTATGAGCTATATAGGATTTTAATAGCCTATCTTGAAGAGCGTCAAAAATAACCCTAGAGGCTGCATTATTGTTGTTCCCACTGCTTCCCTGCAAATTTTTTGGGACTTTGAAATTTTCGAAAATTTTGGTCCGTCCAAGTGCCGAAATTTGGCAAACTTTGGCTGGCCACCCTGAACTACTGGCAAGACCTAGACCAAAGCGGATAGTGTGTATGTGTAGGGCATCTGTTGGGCTTCATGATGATATATGCCACACTGCTCTAACCCCTCCGGTGCGACCTAGAGTTGGCGGGAAAAAACCCATCGGCGGGGAAAAAAACCCACTTTTCAAAATTGAATATTTTTCTAACCGTTAGCAGGAAAGGTCAAACTAATACATACATTTGTTTAATAGAGCCTATAGATTAAGCTGGTATAGGTTTTACCCGGGTTCGTTCTGTTATGGATGGTCCAGGGGGTCTAAATCGGACATGGTGCCATTTCAAGCCAAAATTTCAATTTTGGCCAAAAATGCTTATTTTTGCCTTAAAATGGGTCTAGTTTGGCTCTAAATACAGGAAAAACACGTTTTCTACACGATAGGATGCTTAAACTGCCAAAAATAAACACTTTTAAAAAATTTCCAAAATTTGCCTATGTTTACGTGTTAAACATACAAAATTTTCAAAATTCAATTTTTTCTGAAATTTTTCAAAAATGTTGGTATTTTTCGATGAAGACCTACTAAAAACAACCCGCTCTTTCGAATGGCACCGTCAAAATTGTTCTGGCACGCTTCCAGCAAAAAATCCGGGTGGGTTTTTTTTCCCCGCCGATGGGTTTTTCTTCCCGCATTGGGTTTTTTCCCGACACGGAAAACTTTAATTTCTCCATAACGGCAGGGTCTAGAGAGACAAACTATACCTCATTCGAAAGCTTAGGGCAAACCCTAATTAAATATAGTATCAAAGTCGTGCTAACCCAAACCAGTCGAAAGTTCTGGTCCAAGAAAGAAAAAGTGGGTTTTTTTCCCGCTTGACACACGTAAACATAGGCAAATTTTGGAAATTTTTCAAATTTGCTTAATTTCTGCAGTTTAAGCATCCTATCACATAGAAAACGTGTTTTTATTGCATTTAAAGCCAAACCCGACCTATTTTAGTGAAAAATTTAGCGGTTTTTGGCGAAATTTGAAAATTTGGCTAGAAATGGCACCATCTCAGATTTTGGCCACCTGGACCTCACATGGAAGGTCGAACCTAGGTAAAATCTATACCAAATTAATCAGTAGGCTCTACTGAGCTAAGAAATGCATGAATTTTTCCTTTGCTGCTAATGGTTAGAAAAAATTTTATTTTGAAATTTGGGTTTTTTCCCGCCGAGTCTAGGTCACCCCCAGGTCGCACCACAGGCACTAGAGCCAAATTGAATACACCATCGTGAAGTTCGAGACATATCCATAGGATAACGTGGGGGGGGAATGGGGGGGGGGTGCAGACCCCCCCCAGACCGACAAAAAACGGGTAGACCCCCTCAGCGAAAAGGAAAAAAGGGCAGACCCTCTCGTCCAGACAGGAAAAAAGGGTAGACCCCTCAGCGATTTTTACCAAAAATAGGTAATTTTTTAGCAAATTTCAGCGACTTTTTCAAAAAATTTCTTAAAAATCGCTAAAAATTGTCATTTTTTACTAATTTTTGATCAAAAACGTTAAAAATTCGCAATTTTTGCTAATTTCGGGGCAGACCCCCTTAAAATTTTGGAATTTTTCAAGGGTAGACCCCTCGCCGAGGTCGGGGTAGACCCCCCCCCAGAATCGGACCCCGTGTTAATGTATGGACATATCCTCTGTGAAACTGTAATCCGTTTTGGGCTAAGTCTTTCCAGTAGTTCAGGGTGACCCCCCAAAGTTGACCCTGCCTGACCCCCATGTTGGGACCAAAAATTCCAAAATTTTCAAAGTCCCAAAAAATTTGCTGAGAGGCAGTGGGAGCTACAATAATACACCCTCTAGGGTAGTTTTGGACGCTCTTTAAGATAGGCTATTAAAATCCGATCTAGCTCATATGGGTGACTAACACTGGCGATGGGTTTTTTCCCGCATATCGGTTTGGGTTTTTTCCCGCCGCGCTATACTTGACCAAATTGGACCTCCCCAAAATGCTAAGGATTTTCGAAAGTTTGCAAATATATACGTACGTATCTAACAAACTATCAAACTTTGGCTACTCTAAATTTGCATGCGGGCATAATTCGACTTGCTCTATCACATGGCAATAGTGTTTTGAATTAGAATTAAGAGCTAAAATTTACATTTTTGAAAATCTCCAGACCAAGACCTGTCGAATGATACCAAACTTGCCCGGAAAAATGAACTTTGAAAAATCTACTTTCTCTTACGCTTGCGGCGCTTTTCTATCTCAATTTTTAAAATTTTCGTCGCCTGCGGCGCTTTTCTATCTCAAGTTTTAAAATTTTCGTCGCCTGCGGCGCTTTTCTACCTCAATTTTTCAAATTTTCGTCGCCTTCGGTGCTTTTCTACTTCAATTTTTCAAATTTTCGTCGCTTGCGGCGCTTTTCTATCTTACTTTTGAAGTTTTCGTCGCTTGCGGCGCTTTTCTATCTCAATTTTTCAAATTTTCGTCGCCCGCGGCACTTCTCGTTCTTACTTTTTAATATTTCCGTCGCCTGCTGCGGTTTTCTAGCTCAATTCTTCTCATTTTCGTCGGCTGCGGAGCTTTTCTAAATCAATTTTTAAAGTTAACGTCGCCTGCGGGGCTTATTTTATTTCCACTTTTAAAATTTTTTGCGTCTGCGGCGCATTGCTAGCTCAAGGCTTTTAAGCTTTCGCGTCTACGGCACCATTCTATCTCAATATCTAAATATTTTCGCGCCGGCCGCTCTTTTCTAGCTAAGTTTTTTGAATTGTTGCGCCTGCAGAGCTTTGTATTCAAATCTTTTCAAAAAATTTCTCAACTTTTATTAAAATCTTCTAAAAGGTTTCCATTGATTACGGATTTTAGTCATAATTTCAAAAATTTCTCAACTTCTGGGGGGGGGGGCTCCGCCCCCCAGACCCCCCGAGTAGGCTACTGACAATTCCCAACTATCACCACTTGTGCTACAGCAACACGGAACTGTTGAAAATAATTGCCGCCACCCCACCCGCCCCCCGTAAGTTGACGAAAGCAAAAAATTGTCGACTCGACCTTCCCTTTTCAAAATCCTGGGTGCGCCCCTGCCCCGCCCCACTTTTTTCGCCTAGAAAAAAGCCCAGGCGAAAAAATTTTCTATGTGTGCCACTGTCCCGAATCTGAGACCCGCCCCCCATTCGAGATGTCTCCCCATGACCCCAATATATAAACTCCGACCTGCCCAATAATCCTAAAAATTGCCAAATTTAACCATTATCACACTCAATTTTCAAACATTTTCCGGCTTCGCCGAATTTTTAACGGATTTTCCCATTTTAACATAAACACCTAGGGCTAGTCATTTTTAGCGATTTTTATCAGTTGTTACACAGAAAACGTAAAATATCGAAAAAGATTCAAATTCAGAATATATATGCCCCCCGTTTGGTGAGCCTCCCGTCGATGGGTCCCACTGAAGCCCCCCCCAAAATTTGGACCTAAAAATTTGCCAGGTGGAATGCATGCTGCATACGGACTACAGCTAATTGGGGGATACATGCTGCATACGTATCAGCAAGAGTAGTCAGAGGGGCAAAAACATGACGGAAAAGGGGGGAGGGGAACCTGGTCGTCCTGAGCTTTTTCTAGGCGAAAAAAGTGGGGTGGGGAAGTGGGGGGCGCCTCCCCCCACTAGTAGGGGGGACCCCTGAAGCCGGAAAAGTTTTGAAATTTTTGACCAAAAATCCTTAAAATTTGGCATTTTCTGGGCACCTTATAGTGAGTAGGGGGGGGAGCCCAAAAAAGTGGGGGTGGGACCGAGTGGGTGGGCAGTATAGATTGGTTTCCAGATTGGATTCTCTAAGTACAGTACTTGACCAAATTGGACCTCCCAAAATGCTAAGGATTTTCGAAAGTTTGCAAATATATACGTATCTAACAAAGTATCAAACTTTGGCTACTCTAAATTTGCATGCGGGCATAATTCGACTTGCTCTATCACATGGCAATAGTGTTTTGAATTAGAATTAAGAGCTAAAATTTACATTTTTGAAAATCTCCAGACCAAGACCTGTCCAATGATACCAAACTTGCCCTTCTCTGTCTCTCTGTCTCTCTCTCTCTCTCTCCCTCAGGAGATGGGTGGGATCAGATCAGAAGCAAACTCGGGGCGGGGGTGTGTCCATGGTTGAGTGCGTGACTCTGGTGCACCTAGCACCCCTTCGCAGGCGGTAGACGGACGGACACGTTGCAGGGTCACGGGCCCACCAATTTTACGCCTCATGACATCCGACCGGCGGAACTGTAGCCTAAGTTTCTTGCTCAAGGAAACAATGAAAGCTGGGAATCGAACCTCGGACCTATCCATTCGAAGTCCACCGCCTTAACCATTCAGCTACACGGCCACTATTCTTTCTTCTTCCTCTTCTTATTCTTCAAATGGTCAAAGTAAGTCAGCCATATGTAAAACCATGTGGCAAATTTGGGTGGGTGGGGACTGGGATTTTGCAATTTGGAGGAGGGGTAGCCTCCAAAATTTCTAGGGTGGGGTCGGCACATGCCCATTTGGAGGAGGAATACTCCCAGTACACCTATGGTTAGCACCCGCCTTCTGCACCCGCCACCCACCAAGTTAAACTTTATAGTGATGGGTCTATTTGTTGGCGTGCAGATGCAGTGTGCTATACTGTGCTAGCTTTAAAAGCTTTTCTATCGTTTTGCATATATAATCCTTCAAAGTTTTGGGTACTTTTTCTGTTTCCTATGTTTAACACATACGGACCTCAACTTTGAGGTGAAATGTGCAACTCAACTTTGTGCAACTCAACAACCGTAAGAGATACGAGTCTAATTTGAAAACTCGTTCAAATATCCCACTCAAAGACATAGGTGTACCTGGGGGGGGATGGGGGGGGGGCACCCCTCCCCCCAAATGGAAAAGTGCAGACCCCACCCTCGAAATTTTGGAGGCAGACCCCACCCCCAAATGGCCAAATCCCAGACCCCACCCACCCAAATTTGCCAGACCCCACCCCCAAAATTTTGAAAATTTTGCCTCAAAATTAGTAAAAATTCGAAATTTTTTGCAAAAAATCCAATTTTTTTCGAATCAATGAGCAAAAGTGAAGAAATATTTTTGATTTTTAGCTGGAAACAACGCTTTTTTAGCAAATTTGCGAATTTTTTCTAAATTTTTGACCAAAAAATTTTTTACCCCCCCCCCCCCCCAAATTCGATTTTTCCGGACCCCACCCCACCTCAAAACGACTGACCCCACCCACTCTAATTTCGGCTACCCCCTCCCCCAACGATTTCTCAAGGTACACCTATGCTCAAAGATCATTATATGTGACAATGAGCGAAATCGGAGATGGTCGAAAAATTGACCAAAAATGGACCCCCCCCCCCCTTAAGCTGATTTTTTTTGAAAAACTTTGATTGTAAACTGTTCTATGTTTACGGCTATGGCATATTCATACATTTCAAAAATTCGTTATATATACTTAGCAAAAATTGTTTGTTTCAAGCTAAATGTTTAAGTCATTTGCAGCATTCAAACAAAGAAATTTTTGAAACGTATTAAATAAATTCACTATCAGCATTAAAACATTATATACCAAATCCACAAAAAACCCCATAAACATTAACAAAATCAAAGAACAAAATTTTAAAAATTTGCATATATTTTGATGACTAGATCCGGATCCGGATCCGGATCCGGCCGGATCCAAACTGGATCCGATCCGGATCCGGGTCCGGATCCGGCAAAGTTTTGGATCCGGTCGATCCCTCCCTACTATATATGTACCGGACCTGTCCTGCCCATAGGTGTAACGGAGATTTGGGGTGGGGGAGGCTGTTTTTCTACTTTTCTGGGGTAGTTTTTCTACCTTTCTCCCCCCCCAAACATAGGTGTATATAATTGGGGGGGGGGGGGGGTAACCTCCCCAGCCAATTTTTCAACCCCCCCCCATAAATTTTGGGGGGCCCCCGGCCCCCCCCAACCGGGGGGGGGGCTGGGCTGAAAATGGGGCATTTTTAGGGTAAATTTGGCAAAATTTTTTAAAAAAGTCCAAATTTTTGGCTTAACGTCAACGTGGTTATTATCGCGAGAAATACACGTTTATAGCGGTTTTATGGACTTCTAGACTCAATATTGACCTTATTGTGGACTCAAAATCATGTTGGCTATCAAGTTTTCGAGTTTAAAAACACTGTCTAATGTTAAAATTACTTAATGATTTCATGTTTTTCGGTATTAGCAATGGCTGAAAATGCGATTTTTGGCATAAAAATAGAAAATTTTTTTGGGGGGGCGTTTTGGGGGGCCTCTAAAAAGGGCCCCCCCCCCAAAATTCCGGGGGAGGGCCCCCCCCCCAACCCAAATCCCCGTTACACATATGCCCCCAAACCCAAACAGGTGGTACACGACACCTATGTCATGTGCGTATCCAGATATTCAATACACATTGACTTCAGCTCAATCCAAGCTTGTGACTAGCTAGGGCCTCAAGGCATCCACCATTCTCGAACCGTTAGAAAATAGAATTGCCGAAAAAATTGCCGAAATTGGGCAAGAATTTTGAATTTTCTAAACAAAGGTCGCCAGATTTTAGGGTCGGGCAGGACCTCCCCCATACCTGAACGGGAGGTCAAATTTCACTGACCCTTGTGGAAGCAAATTTCGTACCCTTGTGGCAGCAATTTTTCCTATGAGTACTTCTGAAGGCGATTTTTAAGCGATTTTGTGGTTTTTTAACGAAAAACAGCGATTTTTCAGCAAAAACGTTTTCGGACGTTTTTTAGCGAAAAATAGAGATTTGAAGTGAAAATTCCGGCGACGCCGGAAATTTTTTGAAATTTTGGTTGTAAAACCAATTTTTTGGGCAATTTTCTTACCCCTTGTGGCCAATTTTCTTACCCCTTGTGGGAGCAATTTCGTGACCCCTTGTGAGTGACTTCGACGAGGGGGGGGAATCCCCCCTTCCCCCCCCCTTGTCCACCTGTGGCCTCCCCTCCCGTCCAAAAAATCCAGGCACCGCTACCCGCTCGGGGCTCGCTACCGTTTGGGGGTAGGGGAAGCCAAAATTTTTAGGAGGGAGTAGGTCGGAGATGGACATAGGTGTGGTGATGGGGGTAGGCGGGAGAGCCTTATATTGATTTGACAGAGACCTTGTGAGAAGAGATATGCATTTCGTTTTAAAGCTCTTTTTTGCTCTTTCACGTGGTGCAAAGATATACACATCGATTTAAACCTCTTTTTCTGCTCTTTCACGTGGTGCATTCCGATTTATCATAGAAATGGTGATTTAAATCATTTAAATGATATTATGATCCATGATAGCAGCTATCCAATCCAAGTGCATTTTCGATTTTATAGCTTAGTTTGAAATATTGTAAATTCCATATCTTGTCTATCATAGAATTGTTCCAAACACGAAGAAAACGGCCTGGGCGCAGGCAGAAATAAAACATATTTGCAACATTTGGTCCAGTTTGATTGCGGGTGATGAGAAAATCAAAAACATGAATTTGTAACTTTTCATTGTTCCCTTCGGTTTTAAGAATTCATTATCCTTTCAACCAGCTGCTGTTTTTCTTGAATTCATAAGCAACACAATAACAACCTCTAAAACCCAATAGATTTAATTTTTGGATAAAATGACTTTACTTTACATCGTTGGTACAAACAGCCAACGTAAATCAGCCATATGTAAAACCATGTGTAACCTTGATAGAAACTACGTACAGAATGCATATGCCTATCATTTTAATGCGCTTTTATCGCTTGTTCACGCGGTAGGGTAAAATTTAATATATGCAGCTTAAATTAATTTTTCATTATTTGCAAAGCCATGAAGGTAGCTAGCCAATTATGCGCTAACTGATTCCAAGATTTTGAGCTTGCCAACCAGACTCACCCGAAGTTTTATGGAAATTGCTTCATCCGTGCCAACATTACGTAGGAAATCCCGCTAGTGGTACTACGCCTTAAAAGTTGGAATTGAAAAGTTGTCCCATACGTCGGAACAATCTCCCGGCAAACGTTGCCGAACCTTGAAAACTTTCACAACAAATTATTAATTAAATCACTGTGTCGCTGCGGATTTAGTATTTTAATTTTGAGTTTTAAGTATTTAATTTTATGGATTTTAAGTTTGGCATGAAGTGAGGTTTGAATCTTCAAATCTGAGTTATAAACTTTAGAAGACCTGAATCAAAGTCTAGCCCACGGTGCCAACCTCAACTTGACGGTGAAAGTGCCCAACAACCGTGATGCTGCATTCATATTCGTTAACGCAA